>NHTE02000061.1:0-51227 GCA_002168265.2 Fusarium euwallaceae
ATAATAAATATATAAGATATATTTATTATATTTTCTTATATAATAATTACCTTAGCTATTAATATAACTTAGTTATATTTAGTACTTATTAATTACCTTAATAGCTATTATATATATTATTAGATATAACTTATACCTCTCTATTTAAGGTAATACTAATAATCCCTTGCTAATATAAACCGATACGATAGGTTTATCCCTTAGGAAAACTCCTTACTGTCACACATTTGATTTCTTATCTCATCGGAGCCCCAGGCCCACTGGTGCTTAATAATGAGAGACTGCAAAATTACCAAGCTGGTGACCTCTCTTGGTGAGTTTTGAGCAACACGGTCCGATGACTTGTGTGATACGTATTAAACCTGTATCCTCTGCAGTGCGGTTGCATTCCACAAGCGTCCCTAGGCCTTCATTTCCTTAGTTGGGATTGTAAAATCGCTGTAGTTTATGAAAAGTGATCTAAAAACAGCTCATAGCGCAAAGCCTATATGATTTCATTCCGTTTTAGTTTAGTAACCGAGCCGCTCATATAGAGCAGCACACCCCGATTTTTACTTTATTGTCCGTAATTCTTATTTAGGTAGTTCATTGGGAACCCTAGGACTGCAGTGAGGGAATGTTTATAACTATTAAAGTGAAGAAATGTGATTGTTCTATGGAGTTTCTCAAAGGGAATAGGTAGGGGTCGCTCATCCGCGTCACATAGGCTGGCTGCGAGAGCTTGCAGGGACAATGTGCATAGGCTCCCCGGGCTCCTATGACGATGAATCGTCTTGGAGCTCTTTCGCAATTCTACTCCGCGATCGGATTTTTGGCCCGAAAAAAACAAGAACCCAAGGTCCAACGCTAAGCAAAAGTCCAATCCCACCCAGCATGCTTGACCCAGGTCCATAGCCCAGCCGAGAGTACATCTGGTTCGTGATCAATGGAAAGATTCCGCCGATGGCGTTACGGCAGAAACTCTGAGCCGCGAGTGCAGAGCTTGCGTAGGACTGATAAACATCGGCCAAGTAGTTGAACACGGCAAGATAGACAGAAAATATGCCAGCAGTGGCGACGCCGATACCGACAGATGCTATCACCCAATGCACCGAGTCCCTCGCAGCCCAGCCAAATATGAAAAGCCCGATGGGCAAGAGAAGGCTTTCAAGGCAGCTAAAGTATAGCCTCTGTTCTGGGCACCCCGGATCCTCTGCGCTGAACGGAAGTAAGGAGATGTATCGTTCTTGGTAGATGCCAACCAATGTAGCAAGGATTGAACCAATGCAGGCTGCCGTAAAAGTGGCGTCGGCCATCGATAGCGAGAAGTCATAGACTTGCATGAACATGGTCGGTACGGCTGCCAGTGTGATGTACAAAACGGACCAGCTGAAGGCTGCCCAGAGGGAAGAGAAGAAAACAACAGGCTCGGTGAGTAATAGCTGGCAAGGGCGTAGAAGAGATGTCAAGATGAGCTGTGCCATGTCTTCTACTGAAGGTGCCCCAGAAACGTACCATCGAACACAATGGGTTCTGATCCTTGGTGAGCCATCCTGAGGTACCATCTCAAGTACACTTGACCGGGATTCCTGGAGTTTTTGATACCAGTCGTTGAGATACTTGGCTTTGCGCTCTAGCCATATGGTCTCTCGCGTCTCGGGAACCAGGACGATGAAGAGAGTGACCAAGATACCGTTGACAATCACTTGAAGCCAGAAAACCCAGGTCCAGGATGTGTATTCTGCGATGAATCCGCAGACAAGAGGGCCAAGCCCAATGCCGAACAAGGCGCCGCCCGAGAAGATTGCCATGGGTGTATTGCGCTCGAATGGGTAGTATATGTCTGAGATGATTCCACCAACGAGCGTTGAGTAGGTTGAGCTACCGATACCAGCCCAGAAACGAGCCAGAAGCATTCTGAGTATAGTTAGCAAGCCGAACAAAGCTGGAGTGATGGATTGATAGGGGGGACCGCTCTGTTGAGCTTGAGGTTCACCAACCCAGCAAATGACTTGGTCATAGCGCAGCAGATCGTGCAGATAATAAATAAAGCACCCGTGCCGATGAAAACTGGCTTTCTCCCTTTAATCTCTGACACTGGTGCAAGAATCAGGGGTCCCAGGGCAAAGCCGGCCGTAAATACTGGAATGCCACTAAGGATTGCCGTGTCAGACAGCCCCCATTTCTGCACCAGCTGATCTTTGCATGGTGCATAGGAACTGGCAGCAAATGAAGCAAAGACTGCTGCCAAGCAGGAGATGGAGACGATGATATTCTTCTGTTTAGAGGACCAAGTGCATGGAGATGAGAATTTGGTTACCGTCGGAGGGAGTTGTTGGGTATCCGACCTATCGTTCTGACCCAGAGGAAGAGGGAGCCTTGAGCCAAAATCAACAGGCAGATCTACAACATCTTGATAAATGTAGTGACATGTCTGTTTTTTCAACATGATGCTGGTTTGAGGAAGATAATCGACAATAAGAAAGGCGGCTGTTGCGTTTGATGAGGTTTCGCGGTGTCGAGTGGGGGACCGCTGTCAGCAACGAGAATGCACCAACGATGGTCAATTGAAAGATGAAGATAACAGTTAATGAAAGTCTGAGAATCATCCAAGCTACTTCCATGAGATGAGGTGAAAAAAGGGGTCGGGAGATTCAATCTAGCTCTCACTCTAAAGAATGAACTCGGAGAGATGACGTTCATCAATTGCCTCTCAGAACGCGCGTTGCCGAATGGGGGCAACTATGATGTCGATTCAACCGTGGTAAGTCAAATACAGGAGTCTCCTTCCATCCGAGGGAAATCCTTGGCCAACACCTGTCTTCTCTTTCCATGGCGAAGCGCCGGAGACGGAGACGGAAGGAAAACTCTGCTCGGGGCAGTGTAATATACAGTGTCTACTCACAAGAATCAACACAGTCTCCAACGCCATTACTAAGCTCTTGGAGATTCCAATTCATGACATATTCTCCTTCACTTGGCACCTCCACCCGATATTATTGTTGTCCTCAATGACCCCTTGTCTCCAAATTACACTGCCGTCTCCATCCTTGCTTAGCATCCGATGCAATCAAACTCGAATAAGACGGCCAGGTCATTACGTGGGCCCCCTATACCCACTTGTCAGACCTGCAACCGTACCTTTGCGCGTAGTGAGCATCTACGTCGCCATGTAAGGACTCGTAAGCATCTCTACATCTGGCTGGAGTTGCCGTTGCTGACGACTTGCCCGCTTCAGACACCAAGGAAAAGCCCTATGTGTGTCAATGCGGGCGCTCTTTTACACGTCGAGACCTATTGACTCGTCACGAGCGTCTCAGCCATCCCGATGGACCGCCAAGTCGGAGTCAACACTCACAGAGTTCCAACGCCACTCCTCTCCGTGCCCATAACCCATCCGGCTGGTCTATGGCGCTTGGTGAGCCTGATGGTGGCGGTGAACTTGCTGAAGGAGTTGATCCTGATTTGCCTTCCTCCCTGGATATGAGTGGTGTAGACGATGGAACCAGCTGCGTCGAAGCTATGCATGACCTGGGCGATTTTCTTAATGCTGTTGGGTTTAATTTTGATCTCAACATCGAACCACTGTATCCTTCTGCATCATCGACTGGCGATCACGAGGAGGTCTATCAGTCGCCCTCAACAGTCGCCACCCCAGACCTGACAGCAGCTCCGAGTTCCACGCAAACTCCGTCCTGCTCCACAGAGGCTCCATTGTCCGATACACCAGAGCATCATCATTCAGTCCAGAATGAGTTTTCGGTATCCAGTGGTAGGCTCAAGGCAAAAATGATTCATGGCATTTCAATAAAGAAGCTAACCTACCTACTTAGACAACTACCAGCAGATGAAGACATTCACCCAACCATGGAAGGTCACCGAGGATCAAAGAACCGACTTCCAGCGATTTCTCTTGCCATTTTCTTTAGCCCTAGAGGGCTTCATTCTTCCATCGCGTATTACAATGTCGAGATATATCGCTGGATATGTGGAAGGATTCACCCACCACCACCCATTCATCCATATGCCAACCTTCTCCATCGTCAAGTACAAAGATGTCCCCGAGTTAGTCATGGCCATTATGGCTATTGGTGCTCAGTATCGGTATGAACACCTCGGTGGCCATGCTTTGTATCACGCGAGTAGAGCCATCATTTTTCATCGCCAGAAGCTTGGTGAACTAGGTCATCCCCTTCCATCCCATTCTCCCCCCTTCTCATCATGTGAGCACCCCCCTACAGTGACCACACCTGCAACACAATCGGAATTTGTCCGAACTGGGGTCCTAGGAGCATTGCTCTTGGTTGCTAAACTTGCTAGCTGGCAGCAGGACCAGCGGCTTGTTCAGGAGTCAATTCAATACCAGTACTTACTATCCAAGTACGCCCATGACGGCGGCCTCACAGAGTCTGAAGACGATGATGGGGATGATTGGGAGGTCTGGGCTCAAAAAGAAGTCAGCCGGCGTATAAAGCTCGGTGTCTTCTGCTTTCTGAATCTACAGAGTCTAGCCTTCCGCACCCCCCCAGTCTTGTTCAGTAATGAGATTCGTCTGCGGTTGCCAACTTCTTGCAAAGAATGGATAGCAGCCGGTCCAGAAGAATGGAAAGCTGCACGTGCAGATGCATTACCCCTGGTAGAGTTTCAAGATGCCCTCATGCGCTTGTTACAACCTACGGGAGAAACAAGTGTTCTTACCACTTCTCCATTTGGCAACTACATCTTGATTCACGCCTTGTTGCAGCGACTCACCATCTCACGCCAACTCTTGCTTGGTCCTAATCCCCGGTCTTCGCCGTTACCGGAGAGTTCCCTATTGCAGATGGCCTTGGATCGATGGAAGGATGCGTGGCAGAGAGCACCCGAGTCAGTCCTTGATCTCAGGGACCCCAAAGACTCTCTTTCTTGGTCTGCCATGTCTTTGCTTGGCCTGGCGCATATACGAACTCATTTCGATATAGGAGATGGCTGTCAGCTCCAGTGCAGCGATCCTGATAGAATTGCGCTTGCCGCCAAGAACTGCCATGCACCAGGAAGAGGGCCTCACTTGACACAGGCACTGCTCCATTCGGCCCATATTCTCAATATTCCAGTCCAACTTGGTGTTTCATACCTTTCAAACTGCCAAGCATACCTTTGGAGTATTCAACATTGTATCTGCTTCTTTGAATGCACAATCTTCCTGAGTAAATGGCTTTGGTCAGTATCAGCTTGTCAAAGTTCAGAACTTGACGGTGAGTTTGTATGCCCTCATCACCTCCCATTTCACTTACATATCGTCATATAGCTGCTGAGCGTCAACTCATTGGTTGGATTTGGACGATAGTATCAGAGGCGCAAGTGTCTATACAGGCTGGAAACGATAGGATCTCGTTATCATCGCGGCCAGACTTGCAAGGCGAACATTCTAGTACTGCCCTGAGATACCTATCGGTTAGTATTGTCGACATACATGCCAAGATGTTTAGCCAGTGTAACAGTGTGTGGCCCTTGATGAATGTCATAGGACAGAGCTTGGGAAAGTATGCTGGTTTTCTTAACACAAGCCTGGAAGCTTGTTCAAGTAAGGTGTAGCGTATTCTCATACGGCCAAGAGCTGATGCAGCTTTTAGTCGGAGGTTTTTAAGTCGTATCTTTTCTTGAGTCTTGTATGTACATCAATCTTCTAGCCCATTTATGGCATTAAGGGCCGGCCTTCAACTATAACAAAGAACACATTTCCAATACATCATAGCATAACATCCCAATGCTAACAGAGTGGCCTTGCTATGCCTTTCATTTATTAGCCAAACCATAACCTATCACTCGTAGTCGTTTTCCGTCACCTCCATATCGTCAAGGTACTGACTGCGACCACGTCTATCGGCGAGGTTCTCCTCTCTCCTCGCCTGCAGTGCTTGGTCAACCCCTGAAGCCAGCCTAAACGGGGTACTTAGGTTCTCCCCGGGAACGACCGCATTGGTCGATAGTCGCTTGCTAAGTGGCAGATCCAGCCAGTCATGGATGTAACGGACACGGTGAGGTCCAGTCATCAGGAGCTTAAAGGCGGGCATCAGTTTGGTGTCGTTGATGATTGTCCGGAGGGTGTTGATCACGACAGCCAGATCGCTGTACCACCGTTGCTGCTCGTACTGGGCGATGCCATCGATCACGCAATATATGGCAAGGTCAACAGCGTCCCGCATTTGTAGGCGCTGCAGGATCTTGTAGAAGGCATCACACAGGCAGCGGATGCTTTGCCTCTGGATGCCATCGCGATATATCTTGTCGTCGATGAAATCGAGATACAGCCAACCGCGACGGTCCGTCTCTTTGACTAACTCGCAAAGAAGACTCCGGATCATGCCACGAGGGCCATCGCTTGACGGATCGTTCTCGGAAGAATGCAACCCAGCGAAGAAGAAAAGCTGGAATGATTCTGGCTGGGTGCGGCCAAGGGTGGCCAAGAGCGAAGCGCAGAGCATCGACTTGGCCGAGACACGCTCTGGATGGTCGAAAAATTCGGTGGCAGCAACGGCACCATCCATCAAGATAGCGTCAGAGCGAGCGGGTTGTAGCCAGGCACGGAATGCCTCCGATCGCAGTAGCGCGACAGCCTCGGCCTCGGCGATAGGGTGAATGACGCCCTGGAGGCGTAGGACCTTGTCAACGTCATTGGTCGACTGGTGAATGAGCGTGGATGCGCCAATGGCAGCCAGGAACTGTTCCGCTGTCATAAGACTTGAGACTGGAGTACGGGCACGCAAGCACTTGAGCTCAGCGCGAAGTATGTCATTTTCCCGATCTAGGGCAATGTCAACATAAACCGTCACGATGTATCAGAATTGTGAGATCTTTGCTTACTTTTCTGAAAAATTACTTCCATGAGTGTCTCCTCCATCCCCTTTCTCACCTTATCTCCTTCGACCGCCCTCTTCTCGTAAAGTTGCAGTCTTTTTTCGTAATCACTAGTAATCTCGGATGTCTGCGAGACGACGGTGTACAGGTCCTTTTGGAACCCAGCAGTCATCACCTTGAGATCAGAAGTATCCTTCTTGAGATGGGTTGTATTTCCTCGGATCTCGTTGGCCGCCGTCTTCAGTTTGGAGGTGTCCTCCTTGATATCTCGCGTTGTCCTTTGGATTTCCCCGATGGCCTCATCCACAAAGTCTTGTACCAACCTGTTGAGCTCATCAGCCCGATCTCGAAGTGGTGTTAGGACATCATCGATCGCGGATTTCCCGAGCTTGCTCTTGACCCAGAAGTATGGGACTTTCTTGGCTGCTTATCAGTCAGTACCCGGCTGTTTAACTAGGGTTGCACACTTCGTGTTGCCGCACCGTGCTTCTTTGGCAGCAAAGCGCCAACCAGCTTCGACACAGACACGATAATCTCCAAATTGAGCATTTCGTTACATAATTTCAGTTCTCGGTTCTCCGGGAAAGCCCGCAGCTTTGCCTTGGCCGACGCCACGATAATTGGGATCTCTCCAAAGGCGTCAAGGATCTTTTCGCGGTTTTCGCGGGCTTGACGAGCAAGCTGCTAGCGTAAGCTTCGTTGACGTACTCTCGAGTCACCGGTAGTGTATAGGAATGAGAGCTCACCATGAAAATGATGGAGATACCGGCACCTATAATTCCCATGCCGTACTCGGGTGGTATGAGTTTTAGCCAAGGATCAACATGTTCTGCACAATCTCCAGCCTTTCTGAGCAATCGATGGCCGACGCCGCGCCAACTCTTTGCTTTCTGCTCATGTTCTTCTTCTGCTCCAGTCATGCATGCGAAGACGTCCTCCCAGGTGCACTTGTTTTTATTATAGGCTGCAATGATGTCAAAGCCATCAGCCACAACAACAAAAAAACACAGCTATCAATACATGACGGTATCAAAACCCAATACCGTGAAAGACCGTAACCTAGTTTTTTTTGACTTCTATGGCAATAGCCACAAAGAATCAGATGGAAAGGTGCGTCTTCTGTACAAGATGACACCTTTCATTATCACCGGAAGGATAAAAAGTCTGCGTTGCTCCTCTGGCTGGACGGAGTCAAGCATGTGGGAAAGGTAGCTTGCAGGAAAAGAACACGTTATGGTTCACAATGAATCCAAACACAGGGCAGGTGCACTTGTCCACGTCTAAGTCGAGGCGTGGATCGATCGACAGCTGTTGATACTCAATCAGCGCTGCCCGTAGGTCTTCGCATTCATCAGGAACTCGTCTTTCATCTCCTTCGGTGTCAGGATGTGGCTTCTCCGGGAGGAAACCCGGCTCCGCATTCGAGGGCGGTCCTGGTGGCATTCCGAAGGCCTTGTCAATATTCTTCCCTTCAGTGTCAAGCCACCACTTAACAACAAACGTGGAATCAGATTTAGTCGTCCTAAAAGGCATGTCGACGGAACACAAGCAGTCGTTATGTCTCATTGAGTGTTACGAGCAATGGCGTTGTGATTTTAGTCCAGCTGGCGAACCTATGGCGTCCAATCCTAGCGGGTTCCAGCGACAGCTACATTCAGAATACATCGACAGCCATGTCGTGGTTGACTTTGCCGAGGCGTTCCACCAAGTTAGCGACTGGAAGCCCGAGTTCAATCAGCAAACAGCCCACGCGAACCGATGGGAGGACGAGGATGACACTTGCGCTGTCCTCACATGGTCTGACGAACATAGATCGAATCTGGTCGACCAAACATTGGGAGATACCGTCCAGATCCTAGATGGAGTCACCATGTTGCAGCGCAAGGACGGACTCGAGAAGGACAGTTTTCTCAAAGCTAGTAGCGAGCTGTTCCTGAAGAGCGGAGACCAAAAGACAATATCTCTGGGAGACGAAGATTATGTGCTCATTTCACGACGTATGTTCGCATACGTGCTCAAGGACCGCAAATTGATTGCCGTCGACATCCAGTACCTGAATTAGATTCCACCCCAGGATAACGTTTTCAAGAATCTCAAAATCGACAAGGAGTATAAGCAGATGGTCAAGGGCCTAGTGCACTCCCATCTTGTCAAGAAGGAGCTTGAACAGCGGTACCCCGGCGTTTCCAAAGTCCACCAGAGTCAGGATATCATCTATGGCAAGGGGCGTGGCCTTGTGATCCAGCTTCATGGTGTGCCCGGCGTTGGCAAGACCGCAACAGCCGAGGCTGTCGCTATGGAGTATCGGAAACCACTTTTCGTCATCACTTGTGGCGACCTGGGATTATCTCCCAGGGAGGTAGAAGAGTCATTGACGGAGATTTTCAGGTTGGCGCACCTGTGGCACTGCGTCCTTTTATTGGACGAAGCCGACGTTTTCTTGGCCCAGCGATCGAGATTTGACCTTACAAGAAACGCGCTGGTATCAGTATTTCTTCGTATCTTGGAGTACTACAACGGCATCCTCTTCCTCACGACCAACCGTGTTGGGACGCTTGACGAGGCCTTCAAGTCTCGCATCCACATGAGCCTCTACTACCCGCCCTTGAACAGGACTCAAGTCACGCTAATCCTCAAAATGAATCTGGAAAAGCTGGCTGATATCGAAAAGGAGCGCCAGGCGCTCACAGGAGAGCAGGAGCTCGTCATTGACGGGCCATCCATCACCGCCTTCGCGGAATGCCACTGCAAGAACACCGAAAGGCATGGGGGCCGCTGGAATGGCCGCCAGATCCGCAACGCTTTCCAGATCGCATCTTCACTAGCTCGATACCACGCGCTTGAGGAGTACGAGAACGAGCTAGCTAAGGGCCAGGATCTTGGGCCGAGACGCCCGGTGCTGAACCGTACTCAGTTCGAGAAAGTCGAGCGTGCGACTAACGCTTTCAACAACTACCTCGAGCAGACAAAGGGATTCAACGACGCTGATCTCGCACACATCGCTGGTGAGAGGGACGACTTCTACCGTCAGGGCAAGCTCTTTGGCGCCATGGCCGGAGCGGGTGCTGCAGCCGGGGCTGTGGCGGCGGGATATCTCGGCCCTGGCGGTCAAGGACCGGGGAATCCTTATCCAGGCGGTCAGTATAGTCAGGGTATGCCCCCGGAGCATAGCAGAGGCGGGACCGCTCCGCATATGGAGTTTCCCGCCATGACGCCGGGTCCGATGGGATACGGCCATAATGAAAACCCTCATCCGCCGGCAGCATCGCACGGTGGGGGACCGAACATCTTCCAGACACCCCCGCATTCGCGTGCCGGGCTAAACGCTGGAACTTTCTACACACCACCGACTGGTGGGAGTCAGGGCCGCTCAGGCGTGGAACCGTTTATAGAAGGTGGACATCAGCAGGGTTACGGGCACAATGCGAACTCGGCTCACAACTACGGCGGCGGGGGCCAGCAGTCTGTGTATAGCTATGGGGTCCATCAGCCGGAGATACAGTCACAGGCACGTGCGGCTCCGGATGAAACTACCTATGACTGAATGCTTTACAGAGGGACTGGGGAATCATATGGGTGGTGGGACTCAGGCCGGCCAGTGTTAGCATGTATGTTCAAGTTAAGCATGACTTTTATAAATTGGGATTACACTCTATGCCTTATTAAGTTTCTAACCAAATCTATGGCTCGTCTAGGCAGGTTGTGGATTAACCGTCGGAGGAAATAACGAACACGGAGCTCGAAGTATAAAGAGAAGAGACAAAAGTCATGCTTGCGTATCATAAAGCAGTAGGAAAACTAGAAGATGGCATGATCTCATAGAAATAACTTCTAGGACAAGCATGAGCTTTAATTAGCAGCTGCTTCCAGTGGTTTCCTTCCATATACCAATGTCCTATCTGTAGTTAGTAAAGCTCCCTAAACTCTAGACTTTAGCATACTTACACCTCATAGTAAGGGTTTAGCTTCTTATTCCTCAGAGCTTGCCTCATCTCGGCAATAAAGACCTGACACCTATCGTACGGCCACCCCATAACCTGCGTCAAGAGGAACAGCCCAAAGCCCTCCAACCCTCCATCCACAAACATCTGCACAAACGACCCAATCTCTTTCAACTTTGGATCAGACGCCCATGCACTCATGGGAAGCCTAAACTTGCGCTCCGTTACGTCCACGAAGCCTGCCTCGTCCATGAGGTCCCTCATTCGTGACCCGATGGCAATCTTGAACGTCTTGCCCATCTTCTCACCTGCCTCTTGGAAGACGGCATTCCAGCGGTGATATATGTGCTGAGGGTCTGTGACTACATCCGAGTGAGCACGGATATCGAGTTCAAGATCCTCAAACCAGCCACCTGGCTTGAGGTGACGGAAAGCCTTGGCATAGAGAGCGGACCAGTCGTCGATGCTGCCGTAAAGGTCACGGATGTGGATATAGTCAAAGTGATCAGTTGGCCAGGTCCAATCGAGCTGAGCGTCATCGATGTGGAATTCGCAGTTTGGCGGGATCCAAGAGGGTTGAATAGGGGAGATATCCGTGCCAATGACCTGGGCTGAGGGAAACTGGTCGGCAAAGTCACTATATAAATGTTAATGAACGTAGATAGATGAAGTTTCGTGCGAAGCTGACATGGCCCATATACCGGTACCGGTTCCTACATCCAGAACGCGCTAAGAAACTGTTATTTCAAGTTCTGAATGCCAAAGATAGATATTACGGACCTGTGGATGGTCGCCAATTGGCGCTTGGTGAAGCTTATTATCGAAGTAGAGAAGTATATAGTGGTGTCTGTAAGACCGTTGAGCGAAAATAACTCACTGAGGCACCGTACAGAAAGTGCTGCTGGAGCGTTATAAACTCACGTAATGTCTAGACCTTCATTTTGCCGCTCATCGTTGGGCGCCCTGTCATTTCATGTTAGTTCCAACAGCAATAGCAAACCAGCCGTCACCTCGTGCGATTACAGGTGTCTCACCAGTATTCAGTTGTCTTGGAATTCCCGTAGGTGCGACCGTGGATATTTCGGAAGTCGCGGATGCTGTCCGTTAGAGAAGCTGTCGACTCAATTTCTTGGCTAGAACACGTCAACGCACACGCTCAATATTCCGATGGGAAAGGTAGCTACCTCAACACTGAGGCTCCTTCGTCGTGGTCACCTCCCTCGAACTCGGGATCCTGTGGTCACGCAGAGATTAGTGGGAATGCAAGCGACAGGGCATAAAACGTACTGCCACGATTGGAGCTGACGTGGCGGCCCCTGCTGCAGACTTGGGACTGGAGGCTGGAGAAGCCGTCTTGGATTTGGGGCTGGACATGGTGCCGTAACTAACTAAAACTTGGGCTGGTAGTTTCGAATGATGGGAAAGAGTTGTCGGAAGAAGACAATGGGGTCTCTGAAGGAAGAAAGATGCCCCTCAGACTCGATGACAGGTGATCGGTCGAGGTAACCAGGCCCCCACGCTTAACCCTTGCTCTTCATGCGGGGAGAAATGACCTCCTTCATGAGCCAGTGAGAAGAGAGTAAGCATGTAATGGGTGGACCTTTTGCTGGTTCAAGGATCAAATTGTAACCAAACCTCCCACGTTTCAACTGATTCACCGTTGTGAGGGGGTTTGTCTAAATTCGCTCATGGCTAGGATGGAAGATTTCAGATTATTGTTCATATCAACTCTAACTAGCATCTTGATAATACATCTGAGCTACAATGAGAAAAGAGAGTTGAGAGATGAAGAGAGTTTTCATAAGTTGTCGACATCTATAGTGAAGTGGTAATTGCTAGAAAGACGCCGGATGGTTACACGCATTGCTCGTTATAGACAACTACGGCACAATGACCTAGGCGATATGTAGGGTATGTGATTAAATTTTGACGGAGTTTAAGGAAGGAGTTTCTGTCAGGTTCTTTTTCTTAGGAGCGCACTAAATGAATAATGTCATTCTTTCTCCCTGCTATAATGTATAGGGTTACTCCATGGACATTACAGTACCTAGCCCAGAAGATCATGAATCTCTGCTCATGGTACAATGTGTATCTATTCGCCTGATCCAATTAGTCCTAGGCTATCATGCCTTACAGTATTGGGTTTTTATCCTGTCATGTTCATCGCGTTCTTTGTTGTCGTGCTCGACATATACGTCACTGATTCCAACAGCAATTTTATGGGCCCCAAGATTCTGTGCCACCACCAAGTGCAATCAGGTTGTGCCTAGGCACTCTGATGAGAGTTTAGAGAACCAGAGCCAATACTCTTTCCAAACTACACGTAAGGTATTCATTACAGAATAACCAACAAGCTTCTTAGACTGATTGAGTAATGGCAGAATCAAGAGCATCAAATTATTGTTCTACCTACCACCTTGACAAATAAGGGATTAGCAAAGTCAGATCACACATATATCTTGATAACAACCGAGCTGATGTAAGAATAAACAGGCCTTGAAAAGATCATGAGACTAATCCTTGGGCCAAAAGTTAGGAACCCCATGCTCTTCATCGTCTTCAGAAACCCCCAAATGTCTACCCTCAAGATGCTCCTGGACAGTCTTGTAAATAGCCTCAATAACCCTCCTCTCTTCGTCACTCCAATAACCCAACCCAGGCATTTCCCGTGTTGACTCGTTCCTCCAACTGGTGACCACATCCGCCACCTCCAAGAAGATGCGCTCTACCCGCCCCCATAAGCGAACGCGAGCCTCTCTATCCCCCTCGCGTAATGCAACGTCCTCCATGGACCAGGCCTGTAGGTCTAGGGCGTACATCTCACGCAACAGAGCCATGCATCGTTCTATCTGCCGACCCTTCTGTCGTGTTTCCTCCTCCCAGTGCCGTTGGGTATCACGTGAAGAAGACCCCGACCCGCTGTATGGCCTTGTTGTCAACTCCCAACTGATCTCGACGGGACGCTGGGTCGACTGCCGCTTTGGCGCTGTGTAGTACTTGTTGACGGAGCTGTCATTCTTGATGGTCGAGGGCCGTGGATGTCGCAACGGCCGTGGCGGCTGGCTTGGTAGTCGTGACTCTAAGCCGATGACCTCTTCAGCTGGTCGGGGGCGGTCACTCCCAGGGTTATGCCGATGGCCATCACGGCTAGTCGGTCGACTGGGAACCGAGTGGTGACAGCCCATGATCAGACTCGTGGTGATGAGAAGAATGAGGAAGATGATGATACCGTGAGTGAGGCCGACGATATCCGAGTGTGCTGGTCCGACCTTGGTTTTTCCAATGCCTTCAATGGTGATGGCGCATGAGAAGTCCTCACAGGGCTGGGGCCATTGACACAGAGAGCTACCACAGGGATAGACTATTGTCTCATTAGGCCAGCCTTTGGTAGCGTTTTCGCGGTCCCAGAATCCCTTGATTCCCACTAGATTGGACGGAAAAGGCTGCAGACGCCACCTCTTAGTCGTGATGTTGAGTGCTGCGACGGGGTATGAGAGGAGGTCGTCAGGCGTCGACTTCAAGTGCCAGGCTTCCATGAGTATTGAGGAGGGAAAGCTTGAAGGAACAGATACGGGTGTCCCGCACAGAATGAGGATCAAGCGAACAGTAGACACTGGCTCTGCTGGTCTGAGATGACTGGTGCAGGCTGCATGCTCGCCGGGGCGTTATCAGACCGTATGATGGCGTGGCTTGCTGACAAGGCTGTGAACATGCAGGACTTGTTAACGTTTCCAGGATACTTTGAAGCCATGTACTCGATTTTCTATTTACTAAAGCGATACGCGCTTGCAGTTACAAGAGGAATAGCATGGTTCGCCAAGGCATCAGTCATGTCGGGGGCCTCAGCTAAGGTAGACATGCATCTGGAGGCTCAAAAAGCGCGATTTATCAGCAATCACGAAGGGTCGTACACTATCAAACCGGGCGACGCCATCCGTCCGAGCCTGATTGTCTCATAGGTTGGTAGAGTACTCCGCCTTCTCCCGCCCATCGCATAGCACTCTGACTTGCACCCCCTTGCCGTTGTTGTATCCAACGCGTATCTCTACGTCCATCAAAGCCTTGATGTAGCCTGATCTTTTTTTCCGATATGATGAGGGTAGGTCGTCTAGTTTGACTTCCAGCACTGGAAGCTCATTGCTGACTAGAAAGCTGTTAGCTGCCTTTGATTGGAATATGGGTTCATGGAGTTTTCATTTACCCTCTGGAAGTTGATTCAATGTAGTCGGAGCCTCAGCCATGGTAGTCGCGCAGAATGTGATCCTAGCAGTGCTGCTGCTGCCATCATCCTTGAAGGCGCAAGTGACGGGCTGAATCATCTTAATGGGTTTGTCTGGGAGGATCACGTCTCCCTTTCGAACCAGCCAGGTGATCTGACCAACAGCCATCTTACGGCCATGGACTTGATCCTTTATGGGCTTCTTCTTGTCCTTGCCTCCGTGCCGCCACTGGCTCCAGATCTCAGATGCTGCGATGCCGTAGTGTCGCGGGCACTCTTTGGCTGCCGTTGGCTGGCTGGCTCCGAGGCCCATTACACGAAGAACAGAGCCTTGCGTCACCGCTGTCCAGCTATTTCTGGTTGTTAGCTTGGTCAGGGATTTATATCAATAGGGAACTGGACATACCACTCCTCGGGCCGTGTAACCTCCATTTCGCTGGGATTGTTCCGTGCCCAGTCTTGCACTCGCCTGAAGAGATACTCGCTTTGCGACAAACCGCCAGACATGAAGACTTTCTGTAGATCCAGAGTTGTCAGTGCTATCCTTCCTGTACTCACTCTGGAATACTGACCGTGACGACTTCCCCCCTCACTGTGGCTCCCTCAACTTGCTTGGCGATAAGTCTGAGAGTTCCGTTCAAGGACTCGTCAAAGAATCCTTTCATTCTGTCTCTACTCTTTGTCAGTATCCATTCGTTGAGTTAGTGAACGAGCTGGGACCCACGGATCAATGGTCAGGAGGCCATTCTTAAAGCCAGGTGTCTCAGGCTTGACTTGGATTCCACTGGCCAGCGTAAGGATGTTGGTTTCGCCCCCAGTGAACTGATGTTTGAAGGGATCAAATCTGTTGAGAAGTGTCTTTCGCTCGGGAGTGAGAAGGAAATGACCTCCGGTGCCAACTTCGTCATCAAGAATGTTGAGATTTGTTGTTATCGATTTGAGCCAGCGAACAAAGGCCCTGTCGATGAGTGTAGCTCCGCAGTTTGCTCCTATAATAATACACGGGGTTTTAACCAACTATGATATCATAACGGCTTGGATTGTGGTAGCTGACGTACCTGTACCAGGAGAAACTCTTGAAATCTCGAGAGGGTTGATCTTGTCAATTCGGTATGTGGCTAGATCCACTGTGCCACCACCAGCGTCACAGATCACGAAGCACTCCCCCTAGGGAAGCGTATTAGCTTCTTAGTGCTTAAAAGAATCACCATATACGTACGGGGATAAGGCTGTCCTCTTTACTTCGGATGAGCTGTTGCACAGTAAACAAAGCACAAGCCTCTGGTTCTGGAACAAAGTAAACATTCCGAAGGGTAGGAAACATCTGCTTGTGAAAGGCGCCCATTGCAGCACGATACAACCTGTTCAGTGGCTCGTAGCCCCATTCCTGTTAAGTGTCATGGATCAGTTGAGCTCAGAGTTCAGGCCTGGGACAATGCAGATATATGAAGACTAAAAAGAGGCAACTCACAGCGGGATGGGTCAGGGCAATGTCGAGTGGAATTTCGCCCGCAATCAAAGCAGATGACTTTTCCTTCATGTGAAGGTAGTACTGTCTGGCAATCTTGAGCAAGAAATCCTTGACAATGTCCGATGGACTCTTGGTCAAGTGTGTCGGCGCCTCATGGTTGATCTCGGCATCGGCAACCTCACGCAGACGCTTAACAAGATTCAGACCCTGCACAGCCTCTAGAAGTGCCTCCAACTCGGCGGCAGGACGGCGAGTCTCGAGCTCCAGCTTTGTCCAGTGAAGCACGAGCTTGTGCCGCTCAGCTTCTTTACCTTGCTGGCTGCTCCGGTTCGTCGCCTTGGAGTAGGATATTTCAGACGGGATCTTGGGGTTTCCGCTGCCGCCACTCCATCCCGTGAAAACCTCGAGGTCATTGAAGTCAGGCTCACTCAAGCTCTTCTGCTGCATGTATGAAAGGCCTTTGTACGTACTCAGCGACTAGACATATTAACGGGTAGGAGAAACTAGCTTACCGGTTCTTGTGGTGCCATAGTCCAGGCCAAGCACGACGCGATTCTCTCGCCCATTGTCGTGGTGGGAAGAAGATACAGGCGGCTTATGGGGTGGTTGTACGGGCCCTCCGGACCCTCCAGAGCCTTGTATGTACGTGAAAGTAGGCACATGTTCTCGAGTTCCTGGCTGATATTGCTGCACGGGTGGAAATGGCGGCAAAGGGGGAATTGATGATCGATGGGCCATGGTGCATTCAATGCGGTCAACAAGGTGAGCCTTAAAGAATGGCGGGCTGTTTATCCTCAATGGTATGAAATATTGAAGCAAAGGTCTACCGTTGACTTGCTGCAGGTATTGGCGGGCTTAAATTCCTGTACCCCAAAGCCTGAAGGGTGTGGGATTAGGCACACGGCTCTCACGCACTTACTTTCACGCCACATTTCATCAGGGCAAATAATCTACTTTATCAAAGCCTGACAGTATGAGGGGGAGCCAGAAGCGTCTTCACCCGCGTCCGCCCTGTGTTGCCTGGTGAGGCTTTCTCCTAGAGATAATCTCAACAATCAAGTTTGTTACACGATATATTCCACCACACGGTCTCATCGCATTCACTTATTTTACAGCCATTGTCAAATCTCCTTCACCACTGCCTTGCCAGTCATAGAATGAACTGGCTCTGATCCATCATGGGACACAACTTCAGCAAACCCGAAGAGACTGCCAAGTCCGTCAAGAAAATGTACCGTGGCCGCGTTCGACAATTCATGGAATTGGCAGCTCGCAACGAACTACTCAAGTTCAAACTTCAAAGGTCGGGCATAATCGGCGACGACGAACTTGGAGAGCTATTTGAATGGGGACAAAGTGTAGTCATCGAGAAGGCACGCCTCGGGGATTCGCTCAACGACTCGATAAATGAGAGAAACCATCGTGTTGGGGAGCTCCAGACAGAGACCCAGAATCTCTACCAACAGATCACAGGTCTTTCAGAGCAGATTACGGGTCTCTCAGGGCAGATTGACACAAAAAATGCCGAGTTGGGACACGCTGCAAGAAGACTTGAGGCCAAACAGACAGAGATGGATCGAGCTGCGCAGAAGCATTACGAAGAAACCAAGCAACTCGTCCTCAACCACTCTCGCGAGCTTGAAATCCTCGAAACCAGGCTGAACAATGAGAAACGGCATCTTCAGGCACAGCTTCTAGTCTCAGGCGACAAAAGTCAGGCCTGGCCCGATGAGAAGCTGCGGACGCAATTCCGCGAGCTTTGTCGCATTGTTGACAATGCCACGGCGACTATTGCGACTACAGTCGATATCACTTCGCAAGCGATCAGTCGTCGTCTTGATCCGGATGACTTGTTGAGCCTGGTCAAGGGGAGACCGCATTTTTGGCTCAGATGGCGGGTCTGGTCAATCCTCCAGGAGGCATTCTTTGCTCTTCCATTCGGATTTGGCGCTTTTGGACTCGGCAAAGGCGCAACTGAGATGATGGAGCTATACCGCGCGTGGAGGAGGAGCCTTGATGGCTTGACAAATTCTGGTGAGACCTCTTTGATACGTGCCCTCTATCAAAGCAAACTAACAGCCATATAGACCTCAACATCTTCCACGACAACGAGGCAGCAAACCGTTGGCGCTCTGTCACCTTTCAGACGCTAGCTGCTGCTGCTGCTGATGGAGCCTCTGGGAGCCTCATCCAGCTGGGCCGGAGCAACGTAACCACTGTGACAGAGCAGATCATGTCGCTCCTGTCGGCTGTGGCAGGCTCTCAGCTACAAGGCGGACTGCAGGGAGAAATGCGCAAGGCAGCAAGCCTGGCCTACGAGCTTGCACTGCAGGTTGGCGTCAATCCAGCCCGACTGGTGCTTTTGACTGCAGAACGTGGCCAGACTGTAGTGATCGGCGGAAACAATGGCTTCATCGACTGCGAGGATGGAGAGGAAAGGAGGGGTCAACGAGTCCAGGTGGTTTTGGTGGCGTCTCCAGGCTTGCAGCGGATTGGCGATGGGCGATCCGAGACAACGCAGAAGCACACAGTTGTGTCGTGTGAGGTATTTACTGGGATGTAATGCGTCGTGGCAGTGTATTTTCAACCCCCTTGATTGCGTATTCTCTGCCTAGTTACCCCTCTATACTACCTCGTAGTGTGATTGAGTCTTTCGAATTCAGGGCCTAGACACAATGTGCACTTTGCGGCTGAGCTGCAAGGAGGTCATGCTGCATAATCAGCGCGGGGAATCCAACACTAGCAGCCGGTCAAGGCAGAGCTGGGCGAAAAAAAGAAAAAAGACCTCATGAAGTAGCCAGAAGTATTGAGAAATGTACTTGGGTTGGCGGTACTGCTCGAGGTGTGCTAAATCTAGGGCAGATGCAGTAATCGGGGCCTAGGCAGAGAGTCCCAGGTAGAAGGCAGATTGCCTCTCTGCGTTCTGAGATGTGCTGAACAGTTAGTCCTGAGAGCCTCGTCATCGTCACAGAAAATTCACAAGATATGAGAGGTCTCTGGCATGTCTCAACGCAATGCATCAAGCCAGGCATTGGGATCGTTGTCTGGCTTTGGCTGGTTACAGCTGTGATTACCTTCCTCACCGCCTACTCTATAACGGATACACCTTCCTGTTGGAAGATTAGGCGATTGCTTCACGCAGGAATGCTGTTACTTTGCCTGTAAGTCTGAGAATCAAGATGAACGCTGAACTTGTGTATGATACGTATGGCACTGAACAATGGCTGACTGCACACCCAAGATATTTCTACTTCCATTGCATTGACCTCGCTCTACAGCAAGGTGAGATTCCAGTGGCATACAACTACATCATCTTTCAGAGCCTGAATACTGTCTGGAGGACAATGTCCGATATTGTCATCCTGTGCGGTTGCTGGTTAACTCTGATACGATATAAAATCCCAAAAGTCACCGTTTCGATCTTCGAGTGGCTCATTGCTGGCACTCTCTGGTTTCTGGGCTTATACAAATTGGGTCTTCAGTTTGCCCTTTGCTTCGCATGGCTCGATTTTGTCGACCTGAAGAGAATTGATTCCATCGCGGCAGCCCGGAGTGGGTTTGATATTGCTTTCGCAGTCATATACTTCATCGCTACTGTCTTGATTACATGTGCTTTGTGGCTAGAAAAGGAAGAGACATTTCTCGGGCCACGAGAACCTTTCAAGCATATCAATGATCCAGACATGAAACGGTGCGGGGAGCGGTTCAGACGGGTGTGTGATTCTTCTGCCTTGACCAAAAGAATATAGTCCATCAGCTAACTCTAACCACTTAGGAGGGTGTAGCGGTAGTCTGGGCCAGTTACTGCCTTTCAGTACGAGCATTTTGCGAAGTCGTCATTGTGGGTCAACTTGATCGAGCACCAGGAAAGATCCTGAAGATATACGGAGCCCGGGATGTTTGCTACAGTCTTTTCAGTTTGCTTTTTGTATATTTCATTGGCCTTTCTATCCCGAATAGCCTCGAAAAGGATCTGGATCCTTGGGAGTTGGAAAGCAAGATTTCTGCGCGCTTAGCAGAGGAACAGCGAATGGCCGATGAAGCCCTTCAGGACAGTCTGCAGAACTCTCTTGATGAATGGCCTGAACAAGCGGATAAGCTTTTCAAAGAGAGGCTTGTAGCTGTGACCGAGTCTGGGGCAAAGTCAGCCCCTGTGGTCTCAGTTGTTCTCGACATTCTCCGTGACCAGGTTCGGCGGGAAGGGTCAGATGAGAGGTTGGTGCGGGGGAAACTAGACCACTTGGCAAGAATGGGACAAGACCTCGAGGATTGGGTTCCTGTTTATAAGTGGGATGGATGTTCTAACTAACCCTGTTCCTGGAGTAGAGGAAAAGAGTTGACTCGTGCATAAGAAATTGTGATGGGCCTAGTTTTAAGAGAATGCAAATCAATACTCCAAGATAGAAGAGAGAGACTTGAATTTGATGTAATTCCATCGCTCGTAAGCTTCCAGCAGCCCTTCAACCATTCTATACAGCTATGAGGTTATCTAATGTTACCAGAACATCTAGGTTGCCCTCCCCGACCTGAGCAAAGCGAACGCAGTACTCATAGCAGGGACAACATGCCTCCGTGGCGGAGTGTGATAGTTTGCCGGGAGCAAAAGCACATACCGCACTAGAACTCTTGTCTCATCCTGAACCACGTGTGTTGGCGTGTTCGCTGTTGGATACTTGGCGAGCTCACACCCTAGCATCACACGCATCTGTTGATCGATGGCGCTATTGCTCCAACTATTTCCTATCGCCTGCGAATAAGCCAAAGAAGTTTCCTGTTCGTCTCCGCAGTAGATCCCCGGGCCAGAGGCTGCACCATGACGCATCAGCGCCGTGTTGCTCACGTTTTTCAAGCCTGTTGATAAAATGAGGAACAGCCGACTGATACTCGTGCCGTGAAAGACGGGACCACTACCTGCAGAGGCAGTGGCACCTAGATGGGCCTCGAATGCTTGCTCTCGCTCGTGGTGTGAGTTCATGAGTAGAAACTGTTGCGTCTGCGGCATGCTTGGGATCATAAACCCGCTCGGGACACTTCGCATAAAGCCTCTGAAGCTTAGACACAGCCAGGAGAGTAGCCTCTCCTGGTCCACCCCATAACGGCTGCTTCGGAGGACTTGAGAGATATTGGGAGCCTTTGCAAGTGTTGCCATCGGAGGCAGCGAGTTTATCACTGTAGGCAACGACGCTTTGGCGACGGGGCAACCTGGAAGCAAGTCCAAATTGGATCCGTCCAGAGCAGCAGCATATACGCTTGAGATCAGGAGGTCTATCGACAGAGGGTCAACCAGTAGGTTGTGCAGACGGACTTCCAAGGGAGCCTGACGAAAGTGTACCGAACAGGACCGTGAGCACGCGGCAACCTTCCACAATCTCACACTGATCAGAGCTCCACAGATACCGCACGTTGACGGCGATGTGGTAACCCATTTCTCAATGCCGCTGTGTATTGCCGAGACAGTCTGACGGGTAGCCAGTAGTCGGTGAAGGTTTCGGGAGAGATAGTACGTGAAGAGTGCCGGCTTCGTTCCACAGATGGGCCGATCAGGATCACCGGAGCTCGTTTTCCAGTACCGGTGTCGATTTCCCGTAGCTTCATCATTTGGAGCGTAGTGAATGCAGAATCCAGCCGAAGACCTGAGGCAAACTCGAACGACGAGCAGTCGAGCACCATCTGGAACGCCTCGTGCCAGTCGTTGAAGCTCATTGAGTCCCGTTAAAGGGAACGACAACTCGTACTCGTCTGGTGCGACCTCCTCGATAGCATCGGCCAGTTCAGCAGGAACACCTTTCCCTGCGCCTCGAACAGGTGTATCCTGGATTCCTACCTCACGTAACAGCTTGGAATGCCCTCTTGCATCTGACTTTTTGAGCTTCCATCGCGAGGTCTCTAGCTGGGCCGCGCGTTCAACAAGGGAGTCGTGCTCGCCTACCAACTGACCGAGCAGAGACAATGCGGCGTTGCGAGTAAAGGGGGGTACTGGTTTGAAGTTCTCTCTCATCATTCTGAATACCTTCTTGTCGAAACTTGTCGGGAGTGGACTTTCCAGCCATGCTTTGCACACCGCCGTCAGTGATAGATTTGTCCACCGTGGTTGTTCCACTGCTCTCGTCAACATCATCTCCAAGATGGCTGCACCATGTGAGGAGAGCTTTGTCAGTGAGTTCAGCATGTTTGAAACAACCTCGAGGTTGCTTCCATCTCCTTTCAGCTGACAAATGATGAGCCGATAGATCTTTGGCATACTCTGACCCTTCTGAGCATGTTCCATCAGGGTAAGAAGTGCCGCAGGGTCTCCAGTGAGAAAGATCCATTCGACATCCGCAAATCCTTTCACCAAAGTTTCGATCGACCGTAGAGTATTGACATTTTCGGAGAGTGTCTGCCACCAAGCAAGTCGCTGTTGAGTGATGCCATCTCCAGACTCCCGTAGCTGCGTTTGCGCAACCGACACAGTCAACTTGACGAGGTCTTGGATGAAGCTGAGCCATTGATCCATGGTTTCCATGTGTGACCCTCCACGGCTGAAAAGAGAGCCACGTTCCTCAATGAATGCAAAAACTAGCATCGTCCAGCAGTCGGCTGATAACTGACCAAAGCTTCGACGAAGGGAGACGTATGATATGAGTTTGGCGCATGCTCCCCAATGCTTGTCCATGAGCATGACACGTAGCTCCTTGATGAACTGATCTTTCTCGTACATTACGGAAGAAAGACAGGACACAAACGTCTTGTAGTCCAGACGCTTGAAACTGCCCAGAATCGTCGCCAGGTCTCGTCTGTCGGCATCTGGACACTTCTGCCAGAACTCGACTTCAAGTTGTATGTCGTCGAGATCAACATCTCCAGTCGCGAAATCGATGCAGCCGCCAAGGGTAGACACGAGATATGATTTCAGCGCCAAGCCATCTTCAGACTTGTTCAGCGCAGCGTCCTCGAGTCGCTCGAATATTGATTCTGCCACATCCCGTTCAGGGAATCTGCGTACCATGTCTAGAAGATCCGGTGGCAGGTTTGGATGCACTGCTTCTGAAATGAGGATTGCCTCGCCAAAGGCCAGAATGCTCATTCCGACATAGTCGCCCGGGCCATTGTCGAGTTGGGCCACGAATTCGCGCTGGGCTGCCGACAAGACTTGTTCGATCCGAGTAACTGGGTTCCCAATGCTATTAGGGAGTTGTCCTAGGCTGAGCAAAGGGAGAAAGCTCGAAAGTCCTGCCATCTGAGTGCAAATATCCAGATCGTTGCTACTCTGAGATCGCAGGAGATTAACGACACCACGATGAGATTCGTCAGAGCCACCTTGGTGTAGGACGTGTTCCAGGAACTCGAATGACGACTGAGTTGCTGGGTTCTCAATCAGGAGATGAATAAAAAGGTCAACAGTGTTGGTCCCAACACGCTCTGAGCCTGACAGCAGGATCAACATCTGTTCAAGACAAGAAGTCGTCTGTGGCTCAACCTGTATGTGTGAAAAGCAGGCTGGGTCTGACAGCCGCAAGCATGATTCTCGACACGTTGCAGTGTCAGGACCATCGAGAGCGATGAGCGCAGATAACTGACGTTTCTGCGCATCTGTGATACAGCCTGACTCCCACTGGAGGAGTCGTTCTGTGTTTGGAACCCAACACAAGCATGCCCGCCATAAGGATCCAGTCAAGCCGTTGCTTAGGGCTAGACCACAGGGCAGACTAGAGATGATGGCCATGCATCGTACGAAACGGAAAGCGGTATGTGGCCTTTGGTGGTCCCAGTGAGTGACAAATTGAGCATTCAGACGGTCCATGATGCGGTGCTTGCTCAGCCAGTCAAGAACCAGTTCGTCCGGGAGGAATGTAGATGGACGGCACGTGATAAAGGTGTTCAGCAAACCTTGGAAGTGCTCGATGCTAAGATCAGACTGGGGTTGGAACTGCCGGATTTGTTGAAC
This sequence comes from Fusarium euwallaceae, assembly GCA_002168265.2. Taxonomy (NCBI): domain Eukaryota; kingdom Fungi; phylum Ascomycota; class Sordariomycetes; order Hypocreales; family Nectriaceae; genus Fusarium; species Fusarium euwallaceae. The sequence continues at coordinate 24,375 of NHTE02000061.1, forward strand.
GGCAACCCTTTCACATCCGCGGAGGAGGCCTGCCCTCAATATTTCCGCAGCAGAAAGACACCGTAGATAAATCGCAACATCTAGATGTATGAGAGACGCCAATTGGTTTGAAGCTTCTTCCGTAGACAAGAAGCCAATGCAAGCCAGTGTTGCCATGACCTTATCCTGATCTCGGTCCCAGCCATCCATGAGGCCAAGCAGGAGGCCATCGCGGTCGGTGCCCTGTTCAGCGTGGTAGTTTTCCCAGCTTGCCAGATATTCCCTTGTTATGTCGGCAAGCTGGTTTACGTCACGCTGCTGCAGGAAACCATCACCCTTGGTGACAAAATTGGCCAGCGGCGAAGCGCTGACTTGGTTACGCCACGATCTTCGATCAGCTGTAGGCGTGCGCGGTCTTGGCGGTGGTGGTGGTGCTTCGGGAAGGTCAAAAGAGGGTCGAGCTCGTGGCAGCTCCGGCTCAACAATTTGCGGTGGTTCGGGGATATGGTAATAGACAGATCTTCGCGGAAGCTCTGGCTCTCTGGTCCCGATCAGCGGTGTCGTGGGGAACTCGTAGGACGCTCGGATCGGTAGTGGTGCTTCGATGGCAGAGACAGGTTCGGGCTGTTGCTGACTAGCTGGTACACGCTTAGACCTTCGAAGAGACTTGATCATCTGCCGCATCTTGGCTGTCGTGTATATGTAGAGAAGTCTAGGTTGGTGGAAGAGATTGGAGCCAGGCGAACCATAGCAAGAATTACAAGGACAAATACCAAGCCTTACCAGCTACTAGATACAAGCCCGATAACACCTAACAATTTTGCCAAAGATCAGATTGTAATTTCCATTCTCTGTTGACATAAACTCCCCGTTTAATCGTTATTACTATATCCCGCAGAAGTGCTGGGCAGATTCAGGCTGCGGGCTGAAGTACCAGTACTTACCAGTGACATGCACATATGCAAGTCCTACGCCCCCTCAATAAATCCAAGCAAAGCCGGGCGTTTGGCGCTCTGCATCAGTCCAGAAAAGAGAAAGAGGCAGTGGTGCCTGCACCTTCGGATGATCCTCTTTCCTTGAGCTTCCCAGTTGTCACTGGAGTCGCCGAAATGTCCACCGAGCCGAGTATCGTTGACATTTTGTATGACATGCTGGATGAGCAGCCTACCAATGTCTATATTCACGAAAGAATTATTGAGGCTTGGGAGTCTAAGAATGAAACAGGTATGATGAACTAACCATTTGAGGGGACGAGAATAACCTGTCTCTGCCTCGCCTTGGTGCATACATATTAAATCGTGGGTTAATACAGATCTTGCTCGTGAAACAGCTAGTCGACTCCTCCAACTAGATCCCAACAACACCGTGGCTCAGTACTGCCTACAGGGGAGACGACATACAACCAGAGCCTCATCCAGCAGTGGTAATGCGGTTCCCAGACGTAAACAAGCACAGCCTCGAAAGGCATCAGCATCAGCCAGCACTAGCAAGAACACGGATTTTGTAGGCGACTATAAGCAGCTTATGCTTGAGGCGACACATCTCAATCACGAAATCTCTGGCATCTTGCAACTTTCTGGGCTGCAAGGCATTGAAGAATGTCAACAGGCTATGTCCAACCTTGGGCACATAGGCCGTGGTGAGATCAGCAAGGCCATCCATTCTCTACAACCTGTTTCGGCTAGAGAATCAGCGAGAAACATTGCGGCAAATCGCGACAAGGCCCAGGAGCTTTTGGTCCAAGACTTTGAGGCCGTGATTACATGGGCCTCCTCACAAGAGACACCACTCAGCCTTGAATCTATTCGCGACAGATTAGTGAAGCGCAGAGTTCTCTTAGATGCGGCTCTACCGGAAAGTATGGCAAGACACACCACCGATGCCCTCGCCTTGGTGGAGCGACAGCACCTGAAGAAGAAGTACGTCAACTCGGAAACGATGCTTGGTGACAAGGTAGAAGAAATCCCCGCCGAAAACTTTTTTGTGTCCGAAGACAACTACGCCTGGGACATGGAAGAACTAGCACAGGCTCTAGCAGCCAACGACGGAGTCATGAGGAACCCGTTAAGCAAGGAAATGTTCACTGAAACCGACATCCGCAACATTCTCTCGCATCCACTTGGCGTTCGCTTGAAGCCCATACAGTTAGCCCAGAGCCAACTGAAGCAAGGTGTACGAGCTGAAACGATCCGTCGAGTTGAGGAACTTGGGAACATACTCTTGGCTGATCAAACTGAGAACGCTGCACCGAGTCGGTCGGCAACCGATGAATTCTTGGCCTACATGGCTACACTCCCTGACAATGAGCAAAAGACTATCGATTCTCTCAAGATTCCAGCGCGGGATAAGCTCAATGGTCGGCCATATGACTATACCATAGGACAGTCAGTCAAGGATGCCAAGTCGAATCTTACGTGCTTCCACAAGGTATGTTGCTGGTGAAGTATAGCTGAAGCTGAGGCATCTTGGGCTAACAGGCCGGTTTAGGTCGGAGACTTTCTTTCTCAAGCGGCACAGACTTTGAAGAACCAGTAGTGAATAACTAAAGAGCGTATTCGTGTATTATTTCTTTCCTCATGGTTTCAATGGCACTTGGTTGGGCATAATGCAATAGAGACAATTATCATTACGTATCGACAGGGAATTTGGGAACACCATGTGATTAAAAAAGGAATAAATTCGATTCCAAGGAACTTTCTACCTCAAACAAGCCCAGGAAACTCATTACCCAAACTTGAAGACTTGTCCCCAGACACACCGTTGACCTCAGGCCTTGGACCATGGTTGATGATGGGGGGAATGTCCACATCGTCAAGATACTGCGTCGTCTTCTCACTCTTCTCTTGCGCAACAGTGAGACCGTTTCCAAACCAGTTAAACCTATTTCCTTCCACCTCTGGCATGCGGACATAGTGGAAATCCTCGAAGCGCGGGTTCTCCATTGCGTGTTTAGCGTGGACGGACGACCCAGGCCAGACGCCTACGATTCGTCCGGTTTCGCTATTTCGCTTGAACCAAGACTTGCACTGTTCAAAATGTCTTGTTAGCAATGATCAGTCTTGATGCGTGTGATCAGATGGATCAACTTGCGGGATAGGTGAAAATAGTTTTCTCAAAGTACTTATCGGCTTGTTTGCAAAAGTCGACATGGGCTTCCATACTACTAGAATTAGCAACGAGCTTAAAGAGTCGATGCTTGAACTCACGTAGGCTCAAGTGATGAAATGTACTCTCTCTGCAGCTTCTTGATACACTTGATTATGTATTCAACCACAAACTCAAGCATAGTGATGAAGCTTCCAGAGCCAGGTGCCCCAGCTGGTCCAAGATACATGAAGAAGTTGGGGATGTTGGGCACCACCACTCCCATGTAAGCTTCAGGACACGGGTCCCACATGTTTTCAAGGGTGATTCCGCCACGACCCGTGATGGGTGTGTCTTTGGTGCTCCAGGAACTGCTCATGGTCAGTCTCTGTAAGACATCTGTCGCACACAAACCAAACTCACTAATCGAAGCCAGTCGCGCAGATAATCGCATCGACCTCGTGGAATTTGTCGTTAGTATCGAAAAGACCATTCTCCGTCACTTTCTCAATGCCAGCTCCTATGAAAGTGACGTTGTCTTCAACCAAAGCCTCCAGATATCCGGGGCCTGGAGTCAATCTGCGGCATCCTGGAGGGAAATTTGGGATCAGAGACTTGTAGATCTCGGGCTTTTCCTCGAGCTTTCGTCGCATGAAGGCATCTGATTCTTTCCAGAATTGCTTTTGGACGTCTGTGCCAAGGAATGTAGACAGCTGGCCCTTGTTCATGATACCCTCGACCAGATGGCGATACTCTATGTAGGTCTGTGGGTTGTTGGCAAAGTCCATTCGTTCCGCAGCGGTGTAATCTGTCATTCGTCAGATTTTACAACACACCCTTCCAAGAAGAATTCATAGATATACCTCTATTGACGCCTCCACCGACTTCTGCCGCGTACCCAACAGGGCTGATCCAGGTCTTGCCTCGCATGTAGTGGAATACGTGCTTCGCCTTGGGCTGGATATGAGGCAGGACTTGGATTCCACTTGACCCAGCACCAATCAGCGCGACTCTCTTGTTGGTCCAGTCAAACTTTGGGTCCCAACCTGCTGTGTGCATTAGGGACCCTCCAAAGGAATGCAAGCCTTGAATCTCGGGCCACTTCCACTTGTTCAGGACACCAGTTCCTTTAATAAGGATATCAGCCGTGTCCGTCACAGTCTGGGAGTCTGTTAGAGGAATTGTTTAACTCGATAGTGGAATGGCACACTCACGGTGTTGTTTCTGAGGTCCTTGACCGTGACAGTCCACTTCTGTGTAACTTCATCCCAATCGGCCTTCTCAAAGTGGTGCTGAAGACGAACATATTTTTCAACATCGTAACGCCAGGCAACATCTTTCAGATACTGCTGAATCTCTGCACCACCTGCATAGAACTTTGACCAGTTAGGGTTGCCTGCAAATGAATACTGATAGACATGGGATGGAACATCTGGATGACGAGGTCAGCAAAGCACCGCAATTATCTAGCGTATGATTTCTTACCGCAACCAACACCGGCATATCTACAAACAGTTATTTAGTTGAACGAGTGAATATGGCAAGGAGTACGTACGTGTTCTCATACCAGGTCCCCCCAATATCGTCGTTCTTTTCGTAGATGGTCAACTCGAGGTTGGGAATCCGTTGTGGGAACCTGATAGCCGTCAAAATTCCCGAGAAGCCAGCTCCAATGCATATGACTTTAATCGGCCGGGGCTTATCAATGGCCTGATCCTGTAGGGGGTTGTGAAAGGACATGGTTGTTGTCGTGATGAAAATGAGCTTGTGTTGACTGAGTTGAGTGTAGGATGGTCTTTATACTAAACCCCAGCTTTTATAAAGTTTCAGCGGTTCTTAGTATCCCATATCATTCTTGTTCTAGTCCTCATCTGAGATAGCCATCCCATCTTTGGCCGTTACCAAAATGGAACACTTCGCGGCGCCACGAGACAAACCTGCTACGGCAAACCGGAATGGAGAACGCACCGCGTCACATCAGGACCTAGTGTGAGCAACACTCTGGGCCAATATATGTGGGGTCCATCTCCGATTGACCAAGAAAGGCAAGTCTTGCTACCTTATCTCACTACTTGACAACCGTTCAGCACAAAAATGGGAGTCACATGCACACACCATCTTAGCTCAAGAAACCCTTTCCCTTCCCGGCTCATTGGAGTCGATTCTACTTGTTTATCATGTTTCAGTGCAGTGATATTCACGAGTTGGTTGTCCAGTACTGTGGGGGTGGCTGATGGTAATTATCATGACAAAATCTTTGCTAGAACTCAACCAACGCGTAGTTTCATATTATCCTGAATCAGAAGCTCCGGCCAAGTGACACAACCCCCCTCCATCCTAAGCTGCCAAAGTCTATCCAACAAATTTGCTGCTACCAGATTTGCCGGGATCCTACTGCAGCTATACAGAGCGAGTAACCTAGACTTGCTCTCTCTCCGAAGATGGCTGTCCTCTACCGTCAACTCTGCTCCAGCCGTCAACAGGGGTATGGGTTGAAGAGCCAGGTACGTTGAAGTGAGAGGTATGGTAGAGAGGGAGGCCATGATGTCAACTGCGTATTGTCGGGTCAATTGGTTGATGTTTCGAACTACGCTTTGTTCGTCGGTATCTGTCCAGGTTTCCCATGGTACCAAGCTTGGCGCATAAGAGAAGCGGCACAGCATGATCAGGCCGTGTTTACGAAAGGCTTCAGCTGTTTGAACCCACATAGTGGAAGGCTCAGGGTCGGGAAGATTCCAGTTTAAGAGCTTCGTCTCGAGGAGAATCTCCAGGTCAAGGTCTTGAATACCACCCGATATGACATGACGGATGTATCTCCCCAACGTGCAGAGGATATAGAACAGTTCAGTGCAGGGGCCGGTAGTAGGATGTAAGACGCCAGTCATCTCCTCAACAATGAAGGTGTATAGAAGCCCCTCAAAGTTTGGTGTAGGATTGCTAGAGGTCGGAGTCAAGAACGCGCACGACATGTCCCAGTAGACGAAGGTGCCGACGGCCAGACGCGTCAGTGGATGCTTGCGAGAAGCTTCCTCAGCTAGTATGAGATCGATGACTATTCGAGCAGCCTCTAGGTGTTCATGGCCAAAGTCTTGCAACTCGTGGTCAAGGAAGGACGACGATATACCGAGCAGGTAGATGGAGAGGAATAGTGTGTGAAGCTGTTGAGAGCCCATGCCCAGCTCTCCACGGAGAGCCTCGATGGCCTTGATCCTTTGCTCGAGGCTATCGTGGACCTGGCCTGGATGAAAGAAGTGCTGGTGCGCTGAGCTGATGCTCTTGATGATGTGCAACATGGACTGGCTAGTAGACAGATGCTCGATAATGGGATATGCAAACGGGTTCTCATCGTCGCAGGCCACCAATATTCGACTTGTCTTTTCCAGCCAGTACTGCAACAATTGATTATCGCTTTGGCTGTGCAAGAGAGATGAGACATGGTGGCCAGAAATGAGAGTGAGAGCCGGAAGATGGATCTGCCATTGCTGTTCCCTGGCGGCAGCGTGGCACACGATGCCTTTGCGCGAGCAGCGGAGGCAGACTGGGTACGTCTCGTCGCATCTGGAGCGACTCTGCCTACATTCTCGGCATGGGTACCGGCACCTGTAGAACCGTCGCGGTGGTGCCTGTTTCCTCGGCTTGAGTGCCTCCTGGGGAAGTTGTTTGGGAGTGAATCTGTCTGGGGCAAAGCGGACCCGGAACTTGGCCATTGTGGTTCGATGATTTCTGATTCTGGGCAAAGATGATCTGAGAGCGTAAAAACAAAGCGGTGACACAATAAGGCCTTGTCATCGATGCATACAAACTGTCATGGATGAGCCCCGATGCCGGTCGGGATAAATGGGCGCTATTCACGACCCCGTATCTACGCTTGCCTATTCGGGCCTCTACGCGACGGCTTCTTATCAGTCTGACCTGGTGATTCTTGTGCATGATCCACCCCGCAGTCTATGAATACCCCGCGTTTGAAGCTGTCGCTGCACGTCATAGCACGGCAGATAAATGGGACTAGCTGGGAAGAAACCCTTTTAGGCAGCTCTCTCACAGACATGGTATTTTGAGGATGGCAATATGGCGTCGCATAGACGTTGCACAGAAGTATTTCAAGGGTTGGGGTACCTGTATAGCATCGTAATTATCACCAGCTGTGATTGAGAACGGATAGACAAGCCATCGCAGTCCGCCATGGCATCTACAGAGATGACTATCATTGCTCCGCCGGAGCAGTACGTCTTACCAGCCACCAAGTACTGTCCTAACAGCGAGATGCCGGTACTGATTTACAGAAACGTGCTTCCCCACCCAAGGTCAGAAAAGACCGTGCAGGAATGGATTGAGAAGAATGGATGGTTCAGAGCTGTAAGTGTAGATTGACTGACAGGTGGTGTTGCAGCCTGTTTCTAACTGTCTTCCAGGGCATTGTGTGGCCAGCCGTCTACAGGCGTCACTTCCACCCCAATGTTCATGAGTGCTATGGTATGTCACTATCTTGGGAGAGGGGTCTATTGGTCACGACTTGATGGTTTCTCATAGCTATCCTATCTGGATCATCTGAAGTTCTCATGGGGGTCGGAAAACTCGATGATGCAACGACACCTGATTCCAAAGCGTCGAGTCAATTGGGGCTCCTGTTGACGCTCAGAGAAGGCGATGTTATCGTTCACCCTGCGGGGACGGGTCATTCCAACGTCTCTGACGAAGGTCGTTACAGATACTTGTCCTTCTTTCCCGAGGTTTGTGTTCTATCTTTCACGCTCATATGTAAAACTAACGGCGAGAAAGGGCTCACCCAAGTGGATATCCGAGAACGGAGATAAGCTGCTGGAAGATCATGGAGACATGTGGGAGCAAATCAAAAATGTTCCCATGCCCCAAGACCCAGTCACTGGAGGTGAAGGACATCTAACACGAGCATGGAAGGGTGGTTCGGGAAATGACTAGGTAGATAGTTGCTTGCATTAAGATGCATATGATCTGGGGTAGCCGGGCGGAGAACGAGACATGGAGGTTTCCCTTACTTTGGCATGAGCGAGATTCTGAGTGCGGCGGATTAACTGCTCTGTTTTATCCGATTGGCTAAGCCCACACTTACCCTATCGGGCCTCTATCTTATCTTATCTTGATAACCATTGCGTATTCTCTTTAGCAGAAGAACAAGGTTCTTTCTCTAAGTATTCTTAACATCTGCTAATCGTAAAACGCTATCTATATAATAAGACTTAGACTTTTACTTACTTATTTTATACTATATAATATAAATAAGAGATAGCTATTTTATTATAGTATATAGCATTACCGTTTTAGCTTATTTAACGTGAAATCGGACCTTTCCCCTAGAACTCCAGGGTAGCGAGTGCACCATCTGAGCCCCCAGCGAGACACTTGGTCGAAAGAGGAGTGAGACAACCGCGGACCTAAGGGGAACCAACCCCACCGCTTAGACCCGATTGGCTGATCTCTTAGTCTTCCGTCGTTGCAGTTGGAAAATCGGACGCCTTCCGGCACAAAAAGGCTCTTCTTTCAACCTCAATTCGTGTGCTGGCTCCTGCGAAACGCGTCACGGCACCACACGAAAACATGAAGCGAGCCATAACAATTCGGCTTTAATAAGGTGACATCGTATCAGCTGATGTGACAAGGCAGCAGCGCGATTGGGGCCTACGCGGATCTAGAAACCGCGCCGCATTAGCGCGTTTTGCCGAATGCGGAGCATAGGCGAAGCCGAAGACTGACCAACAGCAGGGAGCTCCTCACTCTGCAGATCGGCAGCCTTGAATTGGAGAAAAGATGGCGGTCCCTAGGTGCAACACAGACTTTGCCGAATTTAGCTTGTTGGCGAAGTCATGAAGGTCAGCTCAGAAGTCGAGCTCGCTGGTTAGGCGCACCCTCATGTTGTTCCTGTCCCTTTATCTAGCCTTGAACGAAGCTGTCTTCAGTTGAACCCTTGACAACCACAGTCTGTTCCCTCAATCCTAATAACTCTTCTTTTTACCGCCAACCTCGCATCAACTTTCATCCAACATTGTTATCTACAGCCATGCCTCCCTCAGTACCCAACAGCAAAGGCTCCGACTCTCCAGCAGACGTCCCCTATGGCACATGGAACTCATTCCCCTGGGAGCCCTTCCCCGAATATGCCGGGTCCAAGTCAGTTCTGTATCGTTCAGCAGACGGCAAGATTGTCGCGGGAGCTGCCAAAGAAACTGGCACAGCAACACTCACCTACCCGTGCGACGAGTTCTTTTACGTTACCGAAGGGTGGATCAAGCTGGCAATCCACGGGGGAGAGACGTTTACCTTGACTAAAGGGCAATTTGTGTATTTGAAGAAGGGAACTACAGTTGACTTTGAGTTTGGTCCGGATTTTGCGAATGTTGCTGTCTTTATTGATGATAGCCCGGTGACGCTTATCTGAGGACGCAAGGGCTTGGCGGAAGGATGGGCTGGCAGACGAGCGGTCTATTGTAGATAGGAGCCAATGAGAGATGAATCAACTCGCCTTATTTTGAGTTGACAATATTGAACCGATCGAGAAAGCCACTGTGAAGATGGCAGTCCCATGTAAAATTTTCATGTGATTAAACATATCTTATCTCAAACCAAGATCAGAGTACGTTTGAAAGACTGAGCACGCTTTGATGCTGTTACATAAGACTATGCACCATGAAAGTACCAAACCACTGCAAGAATAGCTTTAGTCGGACATAAAGGTTCGGATGTATTCAACTGGTAGTTATCTATCTACATGACCGCCATGAGACGCCCTTACAGCGCATACTTCGTAAAGAACTCCTCTATAGTCATGGGACAAGCCTTCACCCCATTTGATTGACGAGCTTTGGAAGCATTCTCCTTGAGAACGCGGGCATCCTCGTGATTTGTCGGGATACCATTGAAAAAGTTGCCTTTGATTGCTTGCATCAAGTCAAAGAGTCCATTCACTTCAGTCGTCTTCGATGGTGTTGTCGCAGTCAGCCCTCCTTTCGGAATCTCTACGTGTCGGGCTGGCTTGCCAGTAACTGCAGTAAAATACCATTAGCTACTCATGTTTAGCGATATTGCGTCTTCTGGCAGATACTCACGTTTTTGGAACTTTGCTGTTAGACCGGCGAATGACGCAGACTCTGATACACCGTGGATATATCGACCGTTCCATCTCTCGGGATCTAGAAACACGCCGTGGACGAAATCACCGTAGTCGTCGGCCACTGCCAGCCATGGAACAGACTCAGGGTCGTTACCCATTGCAGGTACGCGATATGTCAAGAATCCCTCGGCATCTTGTGTCGTGGCAAAGCCTCCAAATGCAGCAGTGTACTTGGGGTCAAAGGCATTTTCCAGAAACCAGCCTGCGCTGACTATCGAAGCAGTCTCAAATTTGCCTGGTTCAAGCAGGTACTCTGAGATGGCTGCTTTATCTATAGGGAGTGGCATTGTTAGCTGAGTATGGTAGTATATTTGAAACGGTTACTTGCCATCAAAGGCTAGAAGTGGAACTTGGCCGTTTGTGAGCTTTGACGCTGCTGGGAGTGATGCGTGGACTGCATGCTTGACACCAGTCTGAACCGCCGCGTCTATGATGATTTTTCCCATTTCAAACTCAGAAGGGCCGATCCGATCCTTGAAGTTCTATTCTCGCGTCAGTAGTCTCGTTCAACATCGACATGGTCTGCTTGGGGAACGAACCGGAGCATCTGAATCGATGTTGATGAAGACCCCCCAGCAGCCGGCAAAGGTTCGCTGTAATTCATCGGCCTTCCAATTGTCGCACTTGACAACTTCAATTCCGTCCTTTGAAAGAGTCTGGGCCTTCTCACCCGTGGGATCACGAGACAAGACTCTGACGTGAAAGTCGGGGTTGTCGTGTAGCGATCTGGCCACCGAGCTTCCCAGGTTGCCCGTCCCACCTACGACGGCGATGACTTTGCGAGTTTCGGTAGCCATATTGCTTTTCCGTCAAATGTCTTGTTTTTGGCGTGTATTTTCCGCTTTGGGAGCGTTGGCGATGACTGCAATGGCTGTGCCTCGAGGGAGCTGGTGAGGTGTGTTTTAACACAGAATGGGTCGGATGGGAACCCGATGCTATCTTCGGTCAGTGAAGCCGAGACTCAGGCACGCACTTCTAGAACTTCCTGACAAGGAAAAGGAAGCCGAGTTTCCTTTCAAGGCTCGAATCGACTTACTTGAAAGAATGCCATGGATGTAATCTGTGGAGGCGAGTATTTCACGACAGCGTCACTCTCTTCCCCGCCAACCCCACTTGCCTCTTTGGGCTCATAGGCGAGAACTCAACCATTGATATGTTGATTGGTAGTTAAAGAGGTTAGGAGTTGCGGCAAGATAACGTCCTGGATTATTCTCTTCACAGCTTCCTTTACTTCTAGACACTTGACCTTGGCTCTATTCCGAGTAACGTTGGGGCGTGTTTGGCTGCTTCAATTACTCAAGCCTGTCACCAATGGCTTCACTCAACATACCGGCTGTGGCCGCAGCCTTGGTCTTGCTGGTCATTGTATACGAAAGAATCATCAAGCCCGCGTTTCTGTCACCACTCGCCAAGATACCTGCACCGCATTGGAGTTGCCATGTCGCCCCCTTCTGGCTCTGGTGGGCGAAGCTCACCCATCGGGAAAACGGGCTCGTCTACAGCAATCATATGGCAAAGGGCAAGGCCCTGAGACTTTCGCCAAGTCTCGTCAGTCTCAATTGCTTCGAGGGAGGCTTGAAGCAGGTCTATCTTGGAGGGTTCCCCAAGACCGAGTTCTACTGGCGGGGTTTCGCCAACTACGGGTATGATGCTTTTTGACCACGCTTGAGTTCCTGCGCTGACCTTGACCTTATTCAGTACTCACAACATCTTTACCTTCGAGGACAATGCCACGCACTCGGCTCGCAAACGAATCATTTCCGGTACCTTTTCCAAATCCTTCATCCTTGCCGATGCCACAAGCCAAGCTTCGATGAAGAAAATACTGTTCGGGAGGCTGCTGCCCAAAATCGACGCCGCGGCAAAGCGAAACGAAGCACTTGAAGTACTCGAGCTCTTCTATTCGTACTCGATGGACTCGTTTGTCGCTTGGCAGTTTGGAACCAAGTTGAGTAGTAACTTGATCGAAGACGAAAAGGAAAGACGGTTATACTTGGACGGGTTCTTTGCCGCAGCCCCGTACACCTTCTGGCAGTACGAGTTCCCGCGACTCAACAGCTGGCTCAAGTTGCTTGGCATCATCCCCAAAAAGGTTGACAGTGGCTTTCACGACATTGAACAGTGGAATCTCGAAAAGTGTGACAGGGCCCAAGAACTCTTGGCTCAAGGAGAAGACAAGTTGAGCGATGAGGACAAGCCCGTTGTCATGTCCCTCGCCCTTAAAGCCATGAGCAATCCCCATGCCGAAGCTGGTCAATACCCACAGCGGCTGGACATTGCCAGCGACATGTTTGCGCACAATTCGGCAGCACATGAGACCAGTGGAAACACTTTGACATTCTGTTTCTACGAGTTGTCCCAGAGACCGCAGCTTCAGGCAAAACTTCGAGAAGAGCTGCTCACTCTTGACCCTCCGCTGCATTTCCCTCCTCCCGCTGGCAAGGAACTGACTCTCCCCGAACCCAAAACCATCGACAAACTCCCACTACTTGAAGCCGTGATTCTGGAATCTCTGCGTCTTTACCCTTCTGTTCCAGGTGGTCAGCCCCGCCGTGTGCCAAAGCCTTGCTCTCTGGGCGGCTACGATGGCATCCCGGTCGGCACTACAGTCCAATGCTACGCATACTCGCTTCACCGTACACCTGAGATCTTCCCAGATCCTGATCAGTGGAAACCAGAGAGGTGGATTGACTCATCTCCCGAGCAGCTGAGCCAAATGCGCCGCTGGTTCTGGGCGTTTGGGAGTGGCGGCAGAATGTGCATCGGAAGTAATTTCGCATACTTTTGTGAGTAAACCTTCAAAGACCTTGTCCTCACCAACCTTTCGCGGATGCTAACATCAATTTAAAGCTATGAAAAATGTCGTTGGGAGTGTATACACCAACTTTGTGACCTCACTACATGACCACGGGAGCATGGAGTTGGAAGATGCGTACCTTGCGGGTCCCGCTGGTCACCGCCTGGAGATCAAGTTCACCCGTGTCAAGGAGTAAATGGAAGGGTGGGAAAACTGAAAGGTTGTTTGGGGATCATATTCCCGCATGTACTAGCTCGTATCGCAATGGAAGACATGATCAACAAATGGCTTTGTAGTATGGTGCGGTTCAAAGGATGCTATCATCTTGGAGAAACATGTAGAACCATTTTTTGTATGTATTATAGACCCAACTCACATGGGTTTTCCCCCTTTTCTAAACTTGGTGTCTTGTAATTCTTGATTAAACAACGGGCATCTGTAATCGAGCCTGTATAAAGTAACAGAGCCTCCTTTCCAGCAGACGCCGAAGCTACCTTCCTAAGCCATTGCTCAAACCACAACGTCTTGAGTATCCCAAACGCCTGAGCACGACACATATATCTAACAGAAGGTGGGGTACAAATACTAGAATGAGATGTACCAAGTCGACGAGGGGTGATTTGGGCATCGACTGGACTCAGGAGATTGATCTGATGATCTTGATAAACACAGTCTATCTAACGGTAGGTACTCAGAATCACGCCCACCTTACGTAAATATCTAGATGTGCCTGGACCTGGTAGCTCATGGGGCGATTGCGGCTATTGTCCCAATTGGGAAATTTCGTGGCACCCAACTAGCCGAGATGGCGGAACGGAAACCGACCTGTCCCCGTATCGTACGCTCGCTACTTACTCCATGATAAGAGCACGGTTCAAGTAACAAGGGGACTGAGTCGAGCGTTAATAGCTGATAAAGAACATGGATAGCCACTGTCAGACGTGTAAACAACACATGTACATCATCTGTTTCTAGCCAGTCATATGGTGGAGATTTCCTGGTCCCATTAGGAGGGTTCAGGGTTTTTTATTGCCTGTGGATTGTTCTACAAATTTCTCCGTCACATAATCCCGTAAGACCGGCCTCTGGATAAGGTGCGTCACATTCCGGCGGAGTCAGGGCTTCCCCAGCATTTTACTTGGTCATGCATAGGCAGGCCGATCCGATAAATCCTGGGGTAAACTGCACCTCTCTCGAAGGGCCCACGCGCCACTTGGGACCAGACCCTGGAGCGAGTCTTGGCCGCATGCTAGTCCGCCAATTATGCTTGCTGGGTTGGGTGTGACTATCTGGACTAACAGAACTCTCATGATGCCTAACCAGCACACCGTCTCCGAAGGTGGGGCCACGATGGCAAGGGGTAATTGTTTAGGAGGCCTTTTTTGTTTTTCCCCTTTTGGGACTACAGGCGAGAATCTCGACTCCACGGACATGGATAAGCTTGATTTAGCAGCGCCGCTTACAACACCAGACCATTTGCTAACGTTGGCGGTATCTCCTAATGGTATCTTGACAGGCATGCAAATTAAGATATATATGATCTCCCTTCAGTAATATCTCTGTGTGTAACTCATCCCCCTCTCCCATCACCTCTTCCCCCCTCGATTCCCTCACCTCGGACATGCAATGATGCATACTTCGGACTCAGAGAAAAAGGTCACCACCGTGGACAATGAAGATGTCCAGTACGGTCAGGTGCAAGACGACAACGGTGGTCTGCACCGCCGTGTCGGAAACCGCCAGATCCAACTGTTCGCCATCGGTGGTTCCATCGGCACTGGGCTCTTCGTCAGCATCGGCGGAGGGTTATTCAAAGCCGGCCCAGTCGGACTCCTTTTAGCCTTTACCTTCTATTCTTGCATCATCGGTCTCGTCAATAACTCTATGGCCGAGATGTGTACCCTCATGCCCGTCAGCGGTGGTTTCGTCCGCATGGCCGGCAAGTGGGTAGACGACGCTCTTGGCTTCTCGGCTGGTTTCAACTTTTTCTGTTACCAGGCCATATCTATCCCTTTCGAGATTACTGCAGTCAACATCGTGCTTGGCTATTGGAGGGATGATATCCCGGTCGCAGCGGTTTGTGCTGCTTGCATTGCCGCTTACGCGTATGTGTTCTTGATACTTAGACAAGGCTGAAGATACTGACCTTTGAGTAGCATCATCAACGTTACTGCCGTTCGCTACTATGGAGAGGCAGAATTTTGGCTCTCTAGCGGAAAGGTCCTTCTGATTGCCATTCTATACTCTTTCACCTTTGTTACTATGGTCGGAGGAAATGCCCAACACGATGCTTATGGGTTTCGATACTGGAGCAACCCTGGCCCCTTTGCCGAATGGAATACTACCGGCGACCTTGGACGCTTTGAGGGATTCCTTGCTGCCGTATGGCTGGGCATGCTGATGATCGTTGGTCCCGAGTACATTTCCATGATCGCCGCCGAAGCCGAAAGACCCCGGGTCTACATCAAGAACGCATTTAAAACTGTATACTGGCGGTTTGCTGTGTTCTTTATCGGCGGAGCCCTCTGTGTCAGCATTATCCTCCCTTCCAACGATCCCCAGTTGACCGCCTTCATGGAGGGAACTGCCTCGGGCGCTGGGACAGCATCGGCTTCACCATATGTCATCGCCATGAGCAACCTGAACATCGACGTTCTACCTCATATCACCAATGCCCTGCTACTCACAAGTATCTTTTCTGCTGGGAATACTTACGTATTCTGTGCGACACGAAACCTCTATAGCTTGGCACTGGAGGGTCAAGCACCAAAGTTTCTCACTCGTTGCGATAGTCGCGGTGTTCCTTATTTCTGCCTTGGAATCACTCTCCTCTTTTCACTACTCTCGTTCCTTCAGGTCTCAAACTCGGGCTCCAAGGTTCTCGATTGGCTCATCAATCTGCTGAGCAGCGGTGGACTCATCAACTTCATCATCATTTCCATCACTTACATCCGCTTTCATAGCGCTTGCAAGGCGCAGGGTATTGATCGAAAGACTCTTCCTTACTATGGCTGGTTCCAACCATACTCGGCCTGGATTTCACTCATCGCTCTCGTCATCCTTGCCATTTGCCAGGGTTACTCAGTTTTTCTTCCTGGAAATTTTACGGCAGCTTCGTTCTTGACCAAGTATATGATGATCATACTCGCACCCATCACGTACCTTGGGTGGAAGGTCTGTTTTGGATCGAGGGTCATCAAGGCGACCGAAGTTGACTTGGTATGGCTACGTCCTGGGATCGACGCCTATGAGGCGAGTCTTCCTGAGCTTCCAAAGTCGCTTTTTGCAGAGCTGCGCGAGAAGATGGGGAATATTAGGAATAAGGAGGTCGAGTCGCAGTAGTTGGATGGGCCTGTTTGAGTGTCATATGAGAAGATTGGGGACCACACGAGGTTCAAGTGTCTGGATTTTGGACATCATTCGATATATATAGCGTGCTACCCCAGGTTTTCATGACATTCTAGATTGTATTCCCCGCGGGTATGATAAGAATCGATGAGACTATGGTGACCTTGATCCAGAAACACTCACCTTCTGCTGATCATATGTTTTTGCCCTGATATCCTCCGTGGTCCTGACCTGAACTTACTGCGCTAACCTTTGATCATACCTGCAACATCTCTTCCTCAGACAGCATCTTTTCGATGTCTTGTCTCACCAACTTGGACGAGTAGTTCTTGAGAAGATATCCCGTGCCCATTCTTCTCATCATTGTCGCTCCCAAAAGACTCAACTTGCCACATGTCTATGTCATCCGGAGCTCCATCCAAACTGTCGAAGAGTGAAAGCAAATCTCCTTTGAATTCTCATCATACACCAATTATGTTAAGCTTTTGACTACAAGTGGCTAGAAACAGGAAGCTCGTACGCATACTGCGCAACGAGCTCACTCGCGGCACGTGCCATACCGAAACTGTAGGTGAATCCTCCCGCCTCCTGGCCATATGCGTGAACAACCTTTTGACCATTAATAACTTCCCTCTCGACTCTCGCTCCTCCATGCTCCTGCCGTCTCAAGAAGTATGATGTGGCAATGTCGTACAAGATCTTGTAGTCTTCAGGTCGTTCTGATTCCATGACATCCGGCAATACGTGGTGGCCACGAGCTAGAATCTGAAACAAAGGGGTTAGCCGTGGCATTCAATGTCATTAGAAGTTGGTGTCATACCGTTTGTCTCTGTTCGTCGTACACGGTTCGATCGTCAATGCCAAAATCCTTGAAGCCACCGACGTAGCAGGTACCATCTGGTCGACCAAAGATGTTGAAGTAGTATCCATCACGACCACGATAGATGAATCCTTGATCCCAATTCTTTTCCATCACGATCGATTGAAGTCGGCAGGGAATGAGGGTCTTGTCGGCAACTCCCGGTAAGTCCTTTGAGCTTGCACCGGAAGCATTGACGAGAATATCGTGACCCAAGCTCTTGACCTCATCCAGGTTCTCGAAAGACATACGTTTGAACTCGACGCCTCTCGCCTCAAGTCGTGCTCTCATCCATTTCAAGAAAACTGGTGGAGAAATTATGATGGATTTGTAGGTCATACCCCAGGTCGCGCGGGGAGGCAACTCGTCAGGGTTCAATAATCGGAATCCGCGAATCTTGGATTTGAACCAGATGGTATCGGGGGAGCCAGCCTCCATGATCTCAGTGACTTGAGAGATTCGAAGGCCAGAGTCAGGGTGCTTGGAAGCGATCTTCCAGAGGCCAGCGTATGAGTCGAGTTGTAGCTTCTGGTCCCGAGGGCTCGAGTCGGGCACGCCAACCCAACAAGCGCCCGCCCAGTTACTGGCGAAGTTGAAATCATCTGGGTCGCCGGGGAGGTGCTTTCCGACAATGGTAATCTTGTAATCGATTGGCAACTGGCTGGCAATTGTCATGCCTGTGACACTGGTGTGTGTTAGTAGTGATGCCACACGATGAAGGCTTGGTTAGGGACATACCCAGCGCCTAGAATGGTAATCGCGACCATGATTAGTATTTGAGATAGTATAAGCTACATGTATTCAAGCTCACTGTGATGTCGGGTCCTCTGTTTTGCCCATTACCTCCCTATTAATACATGACACACTATCCGTCTTGACCGACCAAAGCCGATGCGACAACCCCAATTTCCCCGCAAAAATGGAGAACTTGGCACACTTTCCTATTTGGGCCATCACGCGAAGTTGGAGATGACACCCGAGCTAATGCAAAGCTTGCGGCTTGCGACCTTGATCATGTGGACAGGGTGACCCAGTGTCATGCGTTAAGTCCTATTGGCTTCTCTAGTCGTAGTCTCTTGCGGTGGCTCGGGTCTTCAGATCCGTAATCGGCGCGAACCATGGTCAAAGCTGAATCATGATGGAGAGGAAGCAGACATCGCTAAACTTTCAAATGAGGTAACTGGGGCTTTGGACCTGATTCGCCTACCTACTCATGATGAATGCAAGCGAGATACCGACTTGATGACCGAGATCCTCGGGATTGTCTCTTCACCACATAAGGGAACTTTGGACTGTTTCGCGTCTTCACTCTCTTCCTTCACTTACCCAATAGTTACTCGCACCTTTCACTGTTCATTCTTAATCTTCTTGAGCAATTCATCATGACGGCCAATGTTACAATTCTTGGTGCCGGGTAAGTCCACTCTTCAATCCCTAATCTCGACAGTTCTTTAACACACTTGTCTTGACGACAGCGTCACTGGAATGGTGATAGCAGCCAGCCTCCCGAAAGAATACGATGTGACGATTGTTGCAGAACATATGCCAGGCGACTACGATACCAAGGACTGGGCTAGTCCTTGGGCCGGAGCGATTTGGGTCGGCGTTCACGATTCTCGGCCGCACGAGCAGAAGATGCAGCTTGAGGGTTTCGCTGGTCTATGGAAAATAGCCGAGAAGCATCCTGAGTCAAGTGCTCGTCAAATTGAGATGACGGAAATCATGGACAGGGGATCGAAGAGCGACGTCTGGTATGCCGATAAACTGCCAGGCTTTCGCTTCCTCTCCAAAGACGAACTACCTACCGGTGCGATATACGGGATGAAGTACCGGACCGTGGTTCTCACGCCACAGAAATTCCTCCTGTGGCTGTATCAAAGACTCCAAGCCAGAGGAGTCAAGTTCCTCCGAACAAAGGTCACCTCGCTGTCAGATCTCAAAGGCCTTGGCCATGACGTCCTGATCAACGCCTCCGGGTTCGGCGCCCAAACTCTACGCGACGTCCAGGAGCAGAACATGAAGTCCTGGAGGTTGCAGTGTGTGGTAGCCAAGAACGAGACGTATGGCCGGCTTTTCATCCGCCGCGGTCCCAATGGCTACTACTCGACTGCTTTTTCGCGTATGGATGGCACCGTTTACGTTGGCGGAGTACTCACTGAGGGCTCGCAAGATGTGAATATCTCTGAAGAGCATAGAGCAACGGTAAGATGACTGCCCAATTTTGATGACCAGTAAGTCTAACAGATTTAGATCTGTCGAAGGGCACACGAAAACAATCCCGATTTGTTCCCATCCCCCGACCCTAAAGATTGGCCGATTATATACGATCATGTTGGAGTTTACCCAACTATGGATAACGCAGTTGCTGGCGTAAGGTGTGAGAGAGAAAAGGTTGGAAGACAAAACGTAATCCACGCCTATGGTCAAAATGCTGGTGGTTATGTGTATAGTTTCGGTCTTGCAAGATCGGTTGTCAACCTTGTGAATGAGGCGATCCTGGAAGTTCCTAGCGACTCCAAGCTGTAAGACTCTTAGCAACCAAGATCTATTTGATGTTCATTTGCCTCTACTGTTACTTAGATGAATCAAAAATGGGTAGCTACCTGTTTCTGATGTTGTTGAGTATATTGACTTCTCCCAACCTGGTCAAAGAGACATGTGGAAAGGTGGTATCTTAAAGGCTTCTGGAATCATCAAAGAGGGGAAAAAGTGCCAAGTTAGTCAAAGATTCATTTAAACGTTGGGCTTTCTGTGACATGAAGCTAGTATATAGAAAAAGCAAGGAGATATCGCCTTTTCTCTTGACTAAGTCTATTTCTATTTTCAATGACATCTTGGTCGTAAACGGAAGCAAAGAGCACACTAATATTAACGTAGTAGCATTGGAATCTAATACAATACAACCCCGTAAGTGATGAGTCTGTGACAGGGCCCCTCTAATTGCTACGCTCAGAGCTTTGACTGGAAATCCTTCAGTGGCTCTTGATACAACTCCAATATCCTGTTTCTGCTGTCACCGAGGCGCTCCTTGGACTCTTGGAACAGTCGCGGTATCCCGGCGTCGTTGAACTCTTTGTTGCCGAGAACAACGTCCGCCATCCCTCTGGCGCACAGGAACACCTGAGGCATACCGTGACCAGTAAAGCCGCCCATGATAAACATACCAGGACGACCTGGAATTTCACCGACGCGTGGGAGCCTATCAGAAGAGTATCCCATGACGATAAGGATGTTAGTAAGGGATTACGAGGGGGATGGTATGATCATGACTCACTTCCTGTCCATACATCATCGACCTGAGCGCCACTGTTCTCCCACCCACGAAAATGTCGTTGCATGTAGCCATCAAAGTAATGGCGAGCCCTCTCTATCACCTTGCTGTCGTCTGCGTTGCCATACCAGTCTTCCAAGTGTCTGATGTAGGCCTGCCGGGCGCCTCCGACTATGATGCTTCCATCAGGTCGCGGAATCAAGTAGTCAAAGTCCCAGTCATTGAACCGCAGTGCATAAGAGTTTGTCAACAAGGGCGCTGTCCCAGGGGTAGTGATTCGACTACAAATGGCTCGGTAAGGGACGATCTTGCCTTCGTACTCTGGTAGAAGAGCTGCCGTGTGCGCATTGGTTGCCATGACAAGTTTCTTCGTCTTGACTACACCACGTTCTGTTGTTATTGTCCAGAAACCGTTCTCATCTCGGGTTAACGATATCGTTCGCACTGGTGTGTTCGTCTGTAGGTTGACGCCGTTGGCAATGGCTTTGCGGAACATGTGATGAATGAGCTTGTATGGCCACAAGTGACCAGCAGTGTAACTGAAGCACCCTTTGGCCCCCTTTACACCTGATAACTTTACTCTTGTCAGCCTGACCAAGGGGTTAAAGGTTGTCGACTTACTCTCTCAGCAAATTCTTGCGGCGCACAATACGTGTGTTTCGTCGCCTCAACTCCCTTGGCTAGCAATGACTTGTAGCCTGCTTCAACCCTATTCTGATGCTGGGTCGAGAATTGAACATCGACGGCTCTCGTAAGTACGAAATCACAATCGACTTCTTCCTCCCGTATAAAGTCTGCAACAGCCTCGACGTTGGCGCTCTCGAAGTTAGCGACTTCAGCAGCAGCCTCGATGCCATACTCATTAGCCAATCTCGAGATGCTGTAGTAAGAGTCTGGCTTGAGGTGGCCGCCTAAAGAGAGTTAGTCGTAGCCAGCTATCATCCACATGTGAGGAAATCATACCATTTCGCCCAGTTGCCCCAGAGCACAGCTGCCTCGCCTCCAAAACAAGGATCGAAGGTACTCGGTCAACACATTTTGATAAGATGTGCGTTACGAGCGCTGCTCCCGAGTATCCAGCTCCGACAATGACAATGTCGCATTCGTTCAGGAGCGCACTCGTTGATCGATGGTTGTCAAGATGTCCAGTCTGGGTCCTCCAGAAGGAGCTCATACCATTGGGTGGAGGAAAAGCGGGATAAGACATGTTAACGTCGGGTTAATTTTGAACCATCGGCTTAGGAGAGCCAAATCTGATCTGAGTGGAGGGTACAAGGCCTTGGATCCAAGTATTTAGATGCTACTGAATGGCATGGCCAATTGAGCGGTGATAGCCGCCCCTCGCGTACTGTCCGAATTCGGATAGTGATGATGCAAGGATGTTACCGGACCCACCAGCCATTACCTCCACTTCCTCGCATCAAGTCCAGATACGGAACCCTCCTCTCGGCGAGGGGCGAGGGTTTCCCCCTCGCAGGGAACTCATTTTCGCAGCTCAGGCCATTTTGTTGACAAGTCAGGAGATTGACCTACACGGGAATGAGTGACCCATATTTGACAAACCCCTGCGGAGAGCTTCACATTTTGCGATATAGATGCGTTGGTAACTTGGTCCAGATGAAATTGTAGACATGTTGTACAAGTATTTGACCAACATCCCTGTGCTGAAAGCAGCAGACTCTACCCCAACATAATGTTCCAGCCCTTCTCAATCATCACTTCCAACCAGCTGATGCTCTCGCCTGCGTCCTTCCGCTTCCAAACCTCCGGGAGCATCTCCAGTGCCGTCAAATTCGCCCTCAGATGATTGAGCGAGTACACCTCCTTGAACCTCTGCAACACCAATTCTCTCTCCCGTGTGTCCTCCTTGGTCAATTCCGAGCCTGCAGTGAAAAGTGGGATGGCCTGAAGGTTGGTGCAAGCGTGGCTAGAGGGGATCGAGATAAGGTTATGCACCACTTCCAACGCCCGATTCCTGATTCTGACCTCGAGGTCATCGTCTACTGAGCTTGATGGAAGGCTTTGCCATAGCTCCGTATCCTCTTCGCATGTCATGTTGAGGAATTCGGCCATGAGAGCATCGCCTGCAGCATCATCCCGACGACGGCGATAACAAATGGCTTCCAGGTTGATCAACCCATGAGACCTGAAGGCATCGCTCATGAGGCCAAGCTGGGCATTATCTCGATTCGGCTCCCATTTCTCCATCTCCTCCTGCAGCGCGACCTCGACCGACTCATCCCGAACGCCCGTCTCGACAACCGACCGACAATAGCGTCCAACATTGCCCAGAAGGTAGAAAATCTCGGTCGAATAACCCCCAATGGGATGATATTCTTGGCCGACATCCAGCAGCGCAGAGTACATCTCGTCAGTGTTGAGAGATACTTGCTCTTCAACTGGGACGAGGAAGGCCAGGGCCATGTCCCAATACAAATATGCCCCAACCACGAAATTGAAGTACGGCGGTCGCGTTTCTCGAGTCGATGCATCGGAAAGGAGAATATCGGTCAAAGCTCGCGCTCCACGGAGATGCTGCTGGCCAAACTCGGCGGTAGGTCCGTTGGTCCAAGCTGTTGAGAGGCCGACCAGCAGAACGCTCAAGAAGAGAGGGAACAGGTTATCGCCAGGGCAGGAAAGATCCTGTATGATCAAGCGAAGGGCTGAACTTCGCTCTTCCAGGCATTTGGAGAGCTTGTCAGGGTCGAAGTAATGCCTGTGCCCGGCACCGACGCTCTGTAGGGCATGCTTGAGGCTGGGACACTGCTCAACGTATTCAAGGATGGGAAATGACATGGGGTTCTCGTCAGGGTCGATAACCATGATCTGGCTGGCTCTCTCAAGCCAGTATCGTAGTAGAGCCTTGTCATCGGACTTTGATGTGACGGTGAGCTGCCTGGTGGGAGCTGGTGAGGAGGAAGAGCCAAGTTTGATCCAGGGCGCTTCGTGCTGCCACTTTGTCAATCTAGGGGGAGATTGGCAAAATGAGCCGCGTTTCTGGCAGCGGACGCACACGGGAAATGTCTCGTCGCATTTGACGCGCCTTCGTCGACATTCTGTGCAGCCCGATCGACTTCTTCGTGCTTCTCGGCCTTTGACATGTGTATCGCATTCGCGGTCGGCTGGAGCGGCCGACTCGGCATGGGGAGTCGATCTAGGTTGGTTCCAGAGGCGGAACCTGATTTGTTTGGTCTTCATTGGAGTTTAAAGCAGTCCTTTAGACTGACGGAAATGCTTCTCTTCTCGGATGAGGTTTAATTAAAGGCGACTGCTTGTGACGAATATTGGTATGGAACAGATTAATGTGATGAGGAGAAGAAAATGGCCACCCGAAATGCTAGAAGGGTCCCGTCCTCCCCTGTTCTCATCCTCTACTTATCAGTTGGGGGAACCAGCTTATCCAGTGACTCGAGTCCCGTCACCATGAACCAGGGTTCCCCGCGTCTTTTCCTCTCTTGGGTCTAGCGTTATCTACCCCAAATGCTAGTCAATTTACCATTGTAACCTAAGGGGGGGCCATGAGGCTACCCTATAGTTGGAACTTTAGACTGTATTTTTCCAATCCTCTGGAATCATCTGTACCTATAGCTAGGTGTTGAACTTCAAGTCACGCAGGAACAGAAGCCTAAGGATGTTGGACTTTTGTGATAGGGTGTTCTGGTTTCTACTTAGAGTGGTCAACTCTGGCACCGACTTTAGTGAACAGCCCTAAGTGGCACAATTCAAGTAATAAGGTGATCCCCGACTTAAAATCCTTGAATACACCTTTATTGTTGTCGGCTTCTGGATATGTGATTTGTATCTTGATGTTACCACAATCATCGGATATAACTGTCCTCTGACGAGAATTGCTTACAATTGGCGCAATTCGCAGCTTTGCAGCATGGGGACGGTATAGTCTAGGACCTAACGTTCGTATCGGATAGAGTGACGGCGGGCACTCATATCTTGCCACCTGCGTTTTCCAAGAACAAAGTAAGAGTATGTTACGCATGGCGGCATGTGTACTTTTCACCTGCGTCAACCTCTTGGGAGCTTAGTTGACCCACCAGCTTTCGAATGTTATCTACTGGTCTCCCTCCAACCAATGACCGAACGTTGGATCTTATTCATAACCAAGTGGGAAAAGACCCACAGCAGACACGCTATGATTTGCCTTGCCTAATGGGGAAGTTCTAATGAGCACCCTAGCCCCCACACAACTACGGCTTCTCGGCGTCGATTCTCTGTGAGATCGCGACACGGGATCTATCACAAGTCCAAGTTGAAACGCCGCACGCCAGATAACACATCAGCAAGCAGCCTGTACTTGATACTCCAGCTCTCCGCTAATCTCTACCCACCCTCATTGTTTTACCCCAGGTCCACCCCCGCATGCTTTATCAACCAGGGTTCCTAGCAAATCCCCTTCGCCTGAATCTAATAAAAGGTCGCCTGGATTCGCTTTTCATTACGATTCTTCACACTCACTCATCGACCGTTCTATCATCTATCTCCATTCAACTCGAAAACCATGTCCATAGACTCCAAAGAGATGAGCCACCCACATTATAGAGGCGAAGACGCCAAGGACTTCCATATCGGCCAATCTCACGAGACGCTCCATCGTGTGTACAACACATGGACAGGTATGTTTGGGAGTGGCTTTCGACACGCTCGTGCTGACACACTTTGGTTTCATCTCGACAGCCAGCGCCTACCAGGTTCTTATGATGGCAAGCTGGACTTGTAACGTTGTTCCTCTTGTTTCTCGTACGGAGGCTAGCAGTTAAATACCTATGTAGATAGGCAGTCTATGAGTCTTCGACTCCCGCAGGCTATAGGTGGCCGAAAGGCTTAAAAAAGGCTACTATATTAGCATTGGGATATGATGCTATGATATGTTGGAAATGTGTTCTTTATTATAGTTAAAGTCGGGATAACCGATGATGAAGATCGTAACGTTGTTCTGTACTCGACTGTGTTCGATGTTGGCGGCCCCATGATGCTGATTTACTCAACGTAATATGCCTTGGACCTTTCTGTTAGTGTGTGCTAAGCTAAGCTGATCTAATCTTTATCTTAGAATCATCGTTACTGTCGGACAGTGTTTAATGATGAGTTCATTGGCTGAGCTATGTTCCGTGTGGCCATATGCAGGTGGTCAGCAGTGAGTCAACCTTCCCTTGTCAGCTAGATAACGCCTAGCTAATGTTTGCCCATTGAACAGAGCATTCACGAAATATCTTGCCCCTCAGAGGTACGACCATCCTACGAACTGAGGCTCGTTCTACTACAATGCGTTTCTGACTCTATGAACACAGAATTCGACGGTTCCTATCATATCTCGTTGGCTGGGTTGTTCTCTTGGGAGAAATTGCTACGGTCTGTGGATGCTCCATGAACAGCGCACAAATCATTGCGTCTGTTGTTTCTATCCACCAGCCCACCTTTGTGCCTGAGGTAATTTGAATCTCAAGAAGAACTGCATCCTCCGTCTGCTAACCTTGATATTAATGGTTAGACCTGGAGTACCTATCTCATGTTCGTGGCCCTGACAGTCCTATCTCTCCTTTTCTGTTTCTCCCAGAAGCATCTTCCAGCTATTGCCGTTCTCGGTGGCATCATCACTCTGGGTGGCGGCCTTGCATGGGCCATCTCCTTCCTCATCCTCGCACCCAAGCAAACGGCTAGCTTCGTCTTTACCAATTTTATCAACAACTCTGGATATGCCAGCAACGCATGGGTGGGATTCATGAGCTTCTACACACCAATTTACGCGCTGTACGGAACGGATGGAATCCTGCATATCGCCGAGGAGATGCGAGATGCCACAAAGAGCGCACCAGTAAGTACAATATCCACACTCAAGTTACTGGCCTCTGACAACATCTATGACATAGCGAGCCATGGTATACTCTCCCCTGTGTTTAGATTTATTGTGAACTATAATATATTCTTTTCCTATAAGCTACCTTTCTTATATACTTAACTCTATTAATATAGATCTCTGCTACTAACTCTAGTCTAATTACTTTATTATATTAATAAGACTCTATTATTAACTTTAGTTTAACTTATTATCCTTATATTTATCACGGCCTAGCTACTAGAGCAGTCGCGGGCGGTAAAACCCGCAATAAGACTAACTAATTAAGAACCAGACTAAGGAGGACTAATAATAAGAGGACTATAGCGGTCCTAAGCTAATAATAATCTAAAAACGCTATAGTTTATAATACCTTTAAATTACCTTAGCTATAAAGAAAAGCTATTTATATATAAATTATATATTTATTATATTTTCTTATATAATAATTACCTTAGCTATTAATATAATTTAATTATATTTAATACTTATTAATTACCTTAATATTTATTATATATATTAC
>NHTE02000061.1:51327-196070 GCA_002168265.2 Fusarium euwallaceae
AGTCCAAGCTGCCTATAAACCACGTCACCAATGCCGCAAGCGTACAAAGACCTTTATCTGCATCCAATGCAACAACTTTTCTTTCTGTAACACCTGCTGGTCACGATGGGTGCTTCATGCCGATGGAGCAACTAGCTGGGGCGGACGACCACACGAGAAATCGGATCCTCAAGTCGTCACGCGCCTCCGTGAGATTCTAGAGCCATCAGCATCGGATGTGGAGCTCGACAGAAGCCTGGAGTTGGATGATGATACTACTTGCTTTGGTGTTGTGCGTGATCCGTCTCGGCAGCAAATCTTTCAAGATTATGGGAGATTTGCTGCTTTGATGAGTGAGAGTCAGAGCGAAGAAGTTGAAAATCGTTTCCCGCAACTGGTTCCGTTTATCAGTCAAACAGGTGAGTCCCAAATCCAACACCCTTTTGCCCACTAAAGTCTATGGATGGAGCTTATATCTATCAGGTGCCGGTAAGAGCACACTGATCAAAATTCTCATTGAACGCGCACAAGCGGAGAGCAGAGTCAGATTTCTCTCTCCGGTTACTTCTTCCTCCAACGACCGGATAGCGACGACGGGCGACGTTCACCTCTACGCAGAGCCTTTATCATTCAGTTCACCAACACCCATGCTCTTTGCCGACTGTGAAGGACTCAATGGCGGTGAAAGAGTTCCTCGAGGGTTGAAGCATCGCACATTCAGCCGAGAGGATTCAGGCATCAAGCCTGGTTCACGGCCCAAGTCTCGATATAGTTCGCAGCGGAACATCCTCTGGGCATCAACTCCAGCGACGATGAAGAGGGAATTCTCGGTGACACAGTTGTATCCTCGTCTTCTCTACACCTTCTCTGATGTGGTCGTGTTTGTACTACGGAATCCCAAGTATGAGCTATTCTCCCTTTGCTGCACGCCCTCTACAGGCTTCACTGCTATCCTCAGCATCAATAATACCCCCAGAGGTGTTGAAGGGTTCCAACTTCCTTACAGAGCTTTCGAGTCTACTCTACTTGAACAGATTTTAAGCTGGGGTGCAGCATCCATCGACAAATCTGTCAACCAGCCAACTCTGCCTCACGCCATCATTGTTCCCAACGCCACGGAGGATGTTGACGACGGGGAATGGGACATCAACACAGCCACGCGACTCCTCATGGATGACATCCGGAGCGCCATTCGCCAAGTCCCACAAGTCGAAGAATACGCCAGATTCTGGAGAGAGAATGGACGCACCATCTCATCTACCCATGACCTACTCAAATGCTACTATGCCTCTGTCAGCGTTGTTCGAGTACCTTCTCGAGGACGTTACATGCTAATGGATGAGCAAGTTCAGAAGCTGTTTGAGTTGATCCAGCGGAAATGCGAGGAATCACTTTTGAACAAGAAGAGACTTCGCATGCTTGCAACAGCAGAAAAGTTACAGATCTATCTCCAAGCTGCATTCGACCACTTCGCTCAGAACTTGACGGTCCCTTTTGATTTTATCAAAGAGGCACTAAAGCACAATCCTGTCCCAAGAGACCTTGGTGGGAACATTCTGAAGCTTGCTCTCTTCATGCAGTCGAGCTCTCCGGATCAGGATCACTACGAGGCAACCCACGTCTTGACTACCATGTCACCAATACTTGCTTCTTGTTTTCATCTTGATTCTGTCCGTCAGAATCTTCTAGGTAATGTCAACAGTATCGGCCTGGATTAGACATACTAACTCGGGCGAAAACAGGAACGACAGATCGACTTTTGGGTGACGCATACGTCGAGTTCTGTGAGTATGCCATCAAGGTATTCTCTGATCTTTACTTGCCCTGCGAGTTCAAGAACTCTCGGGGCAAATGCTGCAACGGACGGCTAGGACACAGCCCCAAAGGCCATCAGAACCAATCCGGGAGGACTTTTGCACCTGAGAACTATCAATCATCCTTTCAGCCTCAACAATTTCTTCAAGAGTGGCTCGTCTTGATCAGAATGCATCTTCAAGAGATTGAAGCCGGTTTTGACGATCAAAGCCATCGGTACAGCCATCTATCGAATGCGACTATTGCTTCCGAGATGCACCTCCAAGAGATCAACCGGTTCTACCAGAACATCGGAGGAGCAAGGAACTTTCTTAGTCACGAAACTTGTCTCGCTTGCCTAACCTACCACCGCGTGGAGTATCGCGATGAACATGAAAGATCACCTCGGCTAACTCATTTTAGCAGCGCCGCCCCGAACTCCCGTGAGCAACGGAATCCGCCGCGATTTCAGCCGGAGAAGAAGATGTGGGAATTCTGGCGGTGGTTACTGGAAGGGTGATCTTGACGGACAGGCCTTGAATCCTTTTAACGACTTGAGACTAAGCCCTACTGCGTCAAGGATTGCGGATCTGAAGAAGGGGAGTGACATGTTTGACACGAGTTGGTCTGAGACAGAGTTAGTTTATGAGCTTGAAGGCTAGGAAGATTGTCATGCAGCTTGTTCAGGATACACCTGTGATTTATCTTCTTGCTATTATGTGCCCTTCTTTATGTAGCTCTTTTCGAAATGGATACCTGTGAAGCTCCGAATGTCCCCAAGAAGCTCTCTCCGAGTCCAGGGTAGGATAGACCGAGGATTAGAGAATCATGCCCTTTATGTTATCACCAATTCCCTTTGACCATATGATGATAACAATTGCTCTTTTAACTCAAGTACTTGTCTATTTGAGTGTCATGGGTTATCCTCTCTGAAATCAAAGGTTTCAAGAATGCGTGCATTTTAGATGTGTTGACTACAGACAACGAGGGACAGAACCAATCTTGAATTGCAGGAGTAGGGCTGACAATGCCCCATGTAACCCATTCAATTTCATCATTCAAAATGGCGCATTTTTCGCGGTAGCTTTCCTATTGAAGCAAACCACCCAACTGCCGGCATACCTGGTAAAACTATCATAACATTCATCTTTGACTTGCTGAACAACTCTTAATACCTCAATGCCAAGACTAGGTAACAACTTGGTAAGACATTAACAACGCCGATCTTTCCCTTAGTCATGCAATTAGCTCCTCCTCTCCAATCTTTCCCGCCGCGTTCCAGGCCCGTCTTTGCTAATTTAGCGCTCCTCAAGATACGAGAGCAATCTCATTAGCGAAATGGGGAAAAGCTTATCTAAGCGAGCCTTATCGCTCCAAGTTCTTTGTTCAAAGATCCACCCTTCTAAGGGATTATTAATCCAACCCCGTCACTTGCACTCTGCATCCGCCCGCCGCATGGTGCTGCATCCTCACGGCACTTGCATGCCCGCTATCAATCCCCTTCTAAACTTCCCCCCTCCCTTGAAGCTCAAGATCGAGATACTTGAGCTGGTGACAGCTACTTGAACCCGCCAAGACTGCCACCAATCGCCCCCCCGAGTGTGGACGGAACACGCTGGACGTGATGTACGGCGGAAAAATCGCGCGTCGAGATACCACCTTGGAAAAGCGCCACGTCTAGGATCAGTGAGTAACGGATTGGTTGGCATACGTCATGCTTACCCGGCCAATGGCTGACAAGACGCTGACTGACTGACAAGAAGGGAGCAGACCAACTGTACCCCAAAAGCGAGCAATGCGATGCGCTCGCGGGACAAGACTTTCGTTACTATACCTTTTCCCAGCGATGTACCCCCTCATGTTGTGCTGGAATATATCCAGACATATGAGCCTGTCCTGCAACATAACCCAGGCGTAGTCTCATATGATCCTGTCGATATTGATCCAGCTCAGTTTGCAACAGATCCTTGGTTGGATCTCTGCGAGTTTGACCCATCACTTCGTCTCTTCCAGGCCCACGAGGTCATCTGGCTTGCCCCAGGCATTCAAAAGAACTTGAGCTGGCTCATCCTTTTTCAACGCGTCCCCGACGGAATCGTGTGCCGCTGCAAGGCGGGCGTTGGTGTTGTCAGCTGGACTGAATGGTCTGTACGACCACGACAACGGGAGGAGAGTTCACCAAGCACTCCTAGCACAGCGACTCCCACCAGTCAAGATGCGGATGATGGTTGGGAACTGCAGGGGATTGTGACGGTTGAGGCTAATCGGTTGATTTTACCTTCTTGCATGTGGATTGCCAAATGGTTACAGGCGCAAATTGGACAGTCTATGGTCAATGAGGCATGTGTGAAGCATGTTACGGCAGTCAAGTCATGACGTGGATACGAGGGATATAACAAAGATATTAATGCAAATTTCAAATCACTCAAATTCTCCCATGCCATTATCTGCATTGCACAATGTTGTACCATCCTTTGTGAATGGAGACTAGGACCCGAGATCCACTGAGAAGGATGTCACCAGCCGCAAAATGATTCCACTTCCACATCGTGGCTGCATCTAAACACGCGGGAGACCCCACTGGTCACTCCCCGAAGGAGCTAGAAGTTTATCCCATGTCAACGTAGGATTGAGGGATTCTTGGGGAGCGGAAATCTGCCGCTGCTGCCGGTTGCACATACCGGTTTCGTTCCCGTTCAAGTCTATACCATAAAGATACTAGGATGTCTATATCAGACTCCTCTATTGGGTTTCCAAGTCTGACAAGTCGGTTAGACGGTTAGACGGCACAACAGCAGGGTAACCGCACGTGTAGCGAGGCGCGTGAGGCCAAGACGTGTCACAACATGCACACCATACGCCGCTGACAAAGAGAGGGGGCGGTGCAACTCACAACCGAAGATTTATGAGGAGGGGTCCGTTGTGTTGAGGTTTCGTAACTTGAATGCAGGTTTTGATAGGCATTGAGAACGAGGATGTGGCTCTATGAACCTCAGTTCATGGCAATAGAATGAAAAGGGAAGCCCAAGAATTGATGAGTCTTGGAAATGTGCGCTGTTTTGAGCTACATTCGTCAAGTCAAATACAATCCTCTAAACTCAACAGTAACAAGACGCAGCGTTTGAAGACTACTCAAGGTCAGCGTTTAAACTTGGGTTGTGGGAAGTGGTTCCCTCGCAGCAAGGTTAGTGGACAGTTTATTACGCGTGACATGATGTCGAAAAATAGGGCAACAAGATCAAGTTAGCCAGTTGACGAAATCGATGCATATGGCTAGCAATGGCCGTGGATGGTCTTACGAAAGGCCGGCTCATTGTCACTTTGGAGTCATTTGTGATTTCGCAAAAGGAGACCAGAATACTGGTTCTCTGCATCAATCAATGCTTGGATTGAACAAGACGTGGGCCATGCTATTATAATAGTCAGCCAACACTCGATTCAAGTGCGGGAGACACGACATTAGTTACTACTCTATCTATATCCCAACATTAATAGTACTGCGTTCGACATAACTCGCAGTTCTTACACCTGTACCAGCCTAGTTGGCTTTGCACATCTTTCCATCAGAGCCAACAGACCACTGCTCACTTCCAACCGCATTCAAAGCGTAAAAGAATCCATTCTTATCCCACTTCTTCTTAATAGAAAGCAACTTGGCATAGTTACTTCCAAAGAACTCTTGTTGGAATCTAGGCTGACGGAAGTCGGCCTCGTTCATGTAGGCACCACTACCTGGTGTCACGGCTTCAATCTCAGGCATGATCTTTTCTGTCATGAGGTTCTGCAGGCTGAGCATGTCAGACCAAGGAGCGGTAAAGCTCCAAGGAGTGGTCAGTGTGGCATGTACCAGAGTCTTCTTCCAAGCTGGGAGGACGGCCTGGGTATCTGGGTTGCTGAAGGGGGCAACGTTGGTTCCAACGCCAATCCAGGTGACTCCTTGCTCAACGATGCTCTTGGCTGTTTCCATGAGGGCGGCGTTGTTGTTGACAATGGTGTCGCGGGGGATGAGACGGCCACCGTACTGGGCAATACCGACTTGAATGTTGCCGACTGGCAGGGGACCAAAGTACTTGTCGTAGTGATCATAGTAAGAGCCGGCTTGGTCATAACCCACGGTGTAGTTGATACCGAGATCGCTCAGTGCCAGGACGAATGGCTTCATGATGGCTTGCACCTCCTCCTTGGTCTTGTTGTAAGCTGTGAGAGGAGCAATCTGGAAGAAGGTGTTGGTAAAGTAGTAGACAACCATAGAACCAGCATCAACCATGGCTGGAAGCTTAGAGTGGAAAGCCTCAATACCCTCGTAAAAAGTCGCCTGGTCATTGTTGGAGGTGAAGAAGCCCAGGGTTCCAGCACCGATCTTGGTATCAGGGAAGGCCTTGACGGTCATGGAAACGACCACTCCCCAGTTGCCACCGCCTCCACCGTTCAAAGCCCAGAAGAGATCCGAGTTCTTTTCTCGTGAAGCGGTGACAAGGCCAGAGTCAGCAGTGACGACTTGAAATTCAAGCGTGTTCTGAGCTGAGAGACCGAAGCTCGAGCTGAGAGCAGAGTGGCCACCGCCCTGGGTATATCCACCAGCCAGACCAACTGTAGGACACTCGCCTCCGACGACAACGTATCCGGCTTTGTTACCAGCAGCGAGAACATCAAAGCCCTGGACACCAGCACCAATGGTAACTGCCTTGCCCTTGTAGCCGTTGGCATTGTAATCCTTGAATGTAATGTCCTTCAGATGATGAGTCCAGATAGAAAGGGCACCAGCACCGGTCGAGCGTCCATTGTAGTCATGTCCAGTATTGCGGATAACGAGGCGAATGTTGTTGTTACGGGCAAAGTTGATTGTGTTGACGATATCACTTGGAGTTCGAACGTCGACAGCGTAACGGACGTAGTTGCCAAGTGTACAAGGACTGGATTGAGGCTGAAAGGGATCGCATGATTGGTTGGCGAACCATGGAGCCATGATGGAAGAGGAGGAGTCCATGCTAGAAACCGTATTAGATCGATGCATCCACAGGACGGATTAGGTAGGGGATTGGCATGGTGGTGCTGCAAGTGGCTACACACCCACTCATGCAGGTACTGCAGGTAGCGTGCATCAGATAATGCAAGATATCACTTACTGAATTCCAGGTGACTGCCACTGGCTCTGAAGGTACTGACACTCCTCACCATCATAAGTGGGATCATGACAAGGCGATCCCAAAGGCACAGTCTTGATCAACCGACCATTCACAGAAGAGTTAAGACTCTTCCACTCATTGTCAGAGGGCCAACACTTGTCACCAGGGAAGCACTTGCAGCTAGAGCTTCCCACAGCAGCTCCGAGAGCCGTGGCTGCAAGAGACCCGATCAAGAGAGTTTCGACGCGCATCTTTAGTTCGTCTCGAGACCTTGCAGAGGCTGTAACAAGGGGTGGGGGGGGATGAAGGACAAGACTAAAGAGTGGGCAGAAAAGCAAAGGAGGAAGGACGCAAAGGAATAGGCCCTTTTTGAATGTGATGTCCTCCCTGCGATATTAATTTCAACCTGCATGAACGAACGGGGTCCATTCTTTCACTGAACGGGTAGGGAGAGCCGCAGTCTAGTCTCCGTCTGCAAGATATCGTATTAGGAAACTCCATATGTTAGCGTCGCTCTATCTTGGTTGATGAACGCCGAAAGTTAGAGAGAATGTCACTAACAAGACGGGGGTTCCCGTTTTCTTGGCTAACGATATTTGGGGCCTGTCACCGAACCCTAGCAAAGAACCTTGAAACCCTTCGTCATTGGTTCTTCTTTGACATTTGGAATACTGTAGGGGTTTCATTCCTTCCCGGTCTGTCGGGTCTCCCTTTTTCACATGCAGCAACTACCGGAGATTGGATCTTTCTTGGGGGCCAAGAGGAGGGGACCATGCATGACGTTTGCTTTGTGATGGACTCAGGTGGCTTATCAAATGCCGAGTAGTCACGAAGGGTTCTAGAATGGTTTCATTCACCGAGGGGGAACTTTGTAGGATGGAACTCTTTGCGGCTAGATGCCCTGAATTGCGTCACTTTGTGGCTTCTCAAGCCGCACCATTGATGCACCCCCTTTGGTTGAGTAACAGCAATACGAAGACATTTTTCTACGCTCGTTTAATTCCCTCATCATGACCCTTTCTTCCCAAACTTTCCATTTCCATTATTCTTTTCGTCTGGTGTCTCCTTCTTTCAAGCCATGGCTGGGTGGACATACAATGCGCCAGAGGATGCTCCAACCTCTGGCCCCCAGATTTCATCCTTGGCCATTGTATTCACGGCCGTTGCACTTCTTGTTGTTATTATGCGCGTTTACGTCAGAGGATTCATGGTAAAAGCATTCGGAGCAGGTATGTACACACAAAATCCCGACTTACACGCGGGGGCTGACGCTGATCCTTCGGGGGAACCAGATGACTGGATCATTATTGCAACATGGGTAAGAACCAGCACATTGGGTCGTTTGAATCCCTGCTAACTGAGGCTCCTTTGTCGATCAGTTTGCTAGCTGTGGGTTTGCAGTTGTGACGATCATTCGTAAGATGCCACCTGAAGGGTTGCCAAGAGCATGGCTAAAGAGACACAGAAACGAAGTATGGTCTCGGACTCAAAAATCTTGAAGATATGCCTCTGGAAAACTACTATAATTTTCTTTTGGTAAGCCACTTGCTCAACGGTGTTTATGAACGGATGCTAACCACTCGCAGTTACAATTCATCGGTGCACCTTTGTAAGATGCTTTTCCTCGTCCTAGTTGATCGATCGAAATACTCATCTACGATAGCTACATTTCTAGCATTCTTGGATTCAAGCTCAGTCTTTTGTTGAGCTACCTGCGCTTCATGGCTGGAGGCTTTTGGTACAAGGCAACTGTCATTGTCGCAGTCGCCTGTACCTTGTTTCACTTTTCCTTCTTGATGGCACAGATCAATCTGTGCACTCCTGTGAGTAAATGCATTAATAAAGGGTTGAACATCGCTATTCTTGCTGCTAACTATGATGCCCAAGGTCCGCAAGCAGTGGGATGCCAGCGTCACTGGTGGATCTTGTCTCGATGGAGTGCCCATGTATACAGCCATGGCCTCTATTACCATGGTCTTTGATGTCATCGTGTAAGACTTTTCGACCTCATCCTTGAATTCCTGTGCTTACAATCGTCTTAGCATGCTCGTTCCCTTCCCAACGCTCATGAAGCTACAAATTCCGAACCGAAAAAAGACAGTCCTCCTCGGCCTTTTCGCAATGGGCACATTCATCTCCGTCATCCAAATCGTCCGCATCCAAACCATAAAATCCCTCTCAAACCTCATCGACTCAGGCGCCCTCATCATGTGGTCAACAGTAGAAAACAACCTCGGCATAATCGTAGCCTCGGTCCCCACCCTCGCACCGCTAGTACGATACTTCAACGAGCAATCCAGAGTGGGAAGTCGAAGCCGGAGTAGGTCCAAGGGAGGAGATTCTGGCTACGCTCTACAGTCGAATTGGCGCAAGAATCTGTCGCGTCGAAGTGGTATTCAGGCTTTGGGGAGTGGTGTTGATCAGAGAGATGGAGATAGTTCTGATGGTGTTTTGGGCTCGGCTGAGGATGTTCCGGGTATTATGCGTAAAACTGATATTCATGTCACGAGTAGCAAGCATGAGGCGTCTGATGATGGGAATTCTACTCATGCCGTGTTTAACGCCTCACAGCGCAACATTCTACGATAGCCAACCAAACAAATCATTTTCTTTACTCTTGTCAATCTCGTCTGTGCATCAAGATTCTCCTCCTTTTCTTTTCCTTTCTCCGCTCTGCCGAAGGACCCGATCGACCCTCCACCGCCTCGTCCCGTTGTCCAAGCTCTCGGTCCGTGGATTTCTGTGCTACGCCGCATCTAGAAGGTGTCCGTGGTCAGGTGGGGAAGACATGGAACAATTGCCGCATCGAGTGACCGTTGCGAAAGGCGGAACCCAAGAACGTCCCGACTCCCGCGAGTTCGAGGCCTCGGCTATTTGTCTCAACTCCCTGTCTGTGCAGTTGTGGCTGACCGGGAGCTATACGTGACTTGTATTAAGGCATTCGGGAGGGAGAAGAAGAGTTGAGAGACTATTGAACTTTATCCTAATGGACCAATGTTATATCTTCATTTCATGGCGTGTCTCGGCTCCGCAGAATGATAACGGTAATTATTTTCTCCATAACAGATAAATACGCCACACCCGTTGAATGTGCCGTGCTGGAGGTCGGACGTTTCTTTATTCGCTTATTGGTTGGGTGACTAGCCATGTCCCACATTCCGAAGATTCCGTCTGTGCAATGCAATAGGGTAGTTCGGCGAACATTGTTGCTAAACATTCGGGTTTTTATCTCCTTTGCCGAACATAGTGTCTGTTTCTTATAGAGGAAGATATCAACTCACAATATTAACAAGAATATCCAGCGGGGTCCATCATGATTATTATGCATTATGCTGCGCAATCTTTGGATCCGTCATAAGCGTAAGAATCGGGTGGTGCAATTGTTTAGAGTCTGAGATAAGCCCATCTCTGAAAAGGGAGTTGTCCAGCCAGCACGTATAAATCCTTAGTATTTGGAACGAAATACAGCCCCCAAACCCGATTTGACCGTCATTATGTCTGGCAAGGCTTTATGTGGAGGAGGAGCTTTGGCTCAGGAAGGACTTCTAGTATGTTAGACTTGTCTCTGTAATAGTAGTGTGATAATTGACGATCTACTTGAATACTACCTAAGGCGTCTTTAACTTTTACACTATGGCCACTCCGACTGAGGATACGTATCTCAAGGACCATCAACAGCAAATGTGAGAAACTCTATCTATTGTCTGGCCAATACGAGTAGCGATATTGGTGGCTCAAGTTTAAGTTCGAGATATACAGCCAATGGAACGTACAAACTCGCATGGATCAACTATTTCAATATGTCAACGTTCTGGCCACTGTTACTTTGACTCTTTACGCTCATACACGAATCATCTTTAGCCATTTTGACGCGTTTGAACCATAAGTCGAGTAATGTTGGTAGCCCATTTCCCTCAGACAGAGAACCGCGGACTAACAGGCTCAAGAATTCCCTTTTCGACACGAAAAAAAAATTATCTGAGACCTCGTATCAAGTCCAATACCAGTCTTTATAGTTAGCCAAGACATTGATCCCTCGTGGTTGGTCACTGGAGCTGACGACGTCAAGGATTTTAATGACCCCCGCTTCACCCCCCACAGCGGTGAGACCTTGGCTCGTAGTCTATCTTCGCAAACGGAACACTAGTTCAAGGGAGAAAACATGCCATTCTTTTCAAGTCATTGGTTCGGAATGTGTCAGATTATTCCCGGTTGCGGCCAAGCAGTGAGAACTGTCATGCCGCGTAACACACATGGTTACACCCGAGCTTCGTGACAGCCAGGGAGAGGTAGGTTCCATTCTTTGCGGAGCATCCAGTGGAACCCTTTTGCCAAAACAGTTGGCTTGCAGAGCTTGGACTGGGGCTTGCGGGATAACCGGCTCGCATTCCAACTGGTCTTGGTTATAAACGTGCAGAGAGTTGAGCTCATTAAACGCGTGACGCGCAGAGCGGGGAAAAAAAAGATGGAACGTATAAAAACAATCCCGTCATCTGGATGAGAGCCGTCTTTCTTATTCCCGCATATTGGTGATTGCTTCTGACGACGCGGATTACGTGAATCATGGCTAGTCAACAGACTCAAGAGCCGGTGGTCGCTCAGGAGGAGCCCCATTTGGAAGTCGATGTGAGTAGTTGATAGAGGCATCACGCCCGAAAGATAACCCTAACACATGATAAGGATACTCTAGAAGAGGCCGACTCTGTCATTGATGCCTCGTGAGTTTCATTACCTTCATTGAACTCGGCACATTTAACTTACCTCTCCCAACAGAGAGGGATCTTCCAGCTATCTCTCGTCTCTGAAATCGAGCATTTATAACTACAGGTGAGTATTCTATCAGTGTACCCCCTAAAAAATTAGATTGCTGACTTGGGATGACACTATATAGATACGAGGTCTGAAGAACGAGAAACAAATATTGCCTGCAGTATGCTGACTATTCCGTAGAATGGACGCCGCTATCATGCGTTCCGTGAAGGCACTTACATCTTGGTAATTCTCCAAGTAATTATTTGGAGAGTAAAAGCTAACGTATCGCACAGCCCAACGATGAAGAGGAACAGGACCGAATGGACCTAGTTCACCACATTTACAGTCTTCTCCTTGACGGGAAGCTATATCTTGCTCCAGTTGGCAAGAGCCCTCAGCGTATTCTTGATTTGGGAACTGGCACAGGTATCTGGGCCATGGACGCCGCAGAGTAAGCTCTAGATACCGGATTCTACCCATAAGTTCTGGGCATCCAGTTAACCAGTGCATCCCAGTGAACACCAATCGGCAGAAGTGATTGGAACTGATCTCAGCCCTATTCAACCCGAATGGTACATGCGCCACTCCTGATAGTTTATGCCTTACTAACAATTCAACCAGGACACCACCAAACTGCGTCTTCGAGGTTGATGACTTTGAAGATGACTGGGTATACAAGAAACAATTCGACTTTATCCACGGCCGCGAGCTGGAAGGATGTATATCTGACGACCTCCTCCTCTTCCAAAGGGTATTCAAGTCTCTATCGCCCAACGGATATATCGAGTTCCAGGGCGTCGAGGCTCGATTTGTGTCTGACGACGGCACCCTCGAGAAAGCCACCAATGCACAGCAGTGGATGCAGACCCTGAGGGACGCCAGCGTCAAGTTTGGCAAGCCGTTGAACAGTGCACCCAGCTGGAAGGATAAGGTGATTGAGGCTGGATTCGTGGATGTCAAGCACGAAGTGCGAAAGGTATGTATTAACTCGAGCAATGGAACTGACTTGGTTGATTTTCTAACATAACTAGCTACCTATTGGCGCGTGGCCCAAGGACCCCAAGCTTAAGGAAATCGGAAGATATCAATCGATTCAGGAGCTACAAGTTGTCGACTCATACACACCTCAACTCTTTAGCCAGGTCCTCGGATGGAGCATTGAAGAGATTCGAGTGTTTATGGACAAGGTCAAGAAGGAACTACAAGACCCTTCTATCCACCTCTACCTCCCGGTGCACTTTGTTTATGGCAGGAAGCCTGAACAGTAGAGGTGTAAATAGTATTTCACGTCGCGGAAAAGTAGTGTCATAGTCAGTTAGAATGAGTTATTTGCTACTTAGGTACTATCATCGAGGCAATCCATCACGAACAGCCCTTAGGCATTAATTTGCTTCTTGAGAGGCTCCTTGGGCGCATCAAGTGGTGCGTCGACATTCATGTTGAAATCACGCTTTGGATCGATAATGAAGAAAGAAGCTATTCAGTCTGTTAGCCGTTCCACCTTGTGCCAGGTACATGATATTGTTAGGTGCTTACCGATGACAGCAATGGCAGATAGTGCAAGGCCGAACCCGTGGAGAGGACGAAGTGAGGTGATGTAGGCCTGTTGCAGACCATGAACTCCGGCTTGGATGATTTGCGGAGTGACACCCTCAATGGTAGCAAAAGCGCTATCATTGTGATCGGCCAAGGCTTGAATGAAGGGCCCGAGAGACTGAGTAGGAAGGCCAAGAGGAAGAACAGCTTTGGCAATGTCCTTGGGGAGGTTCTTGGTGATCTGAGAGTTGAAGATGGCGTTACAGATGGCAAAGCAGATTGATGCACCGGCGGATCGGGCAGTGATGAGGGCACCGCTGCTGATGGAAAGGAGCTCAGGTGGTGCACTGAACTGCGCTGCGACGACAATACAGGTCAAGCAGCCGCCGAAACCAAGACCAAGGAAGATGTTAAAACCCCAGACATTCTTTCCATCACCGAATCCAACGGACATCATGGTTGCTGTATGTGGTCAGTACATGTAGGTCTGGTATCGGGGACCTCTTACCGTAGAAGATTACAAACCCAGTGTATGAAATAACTAGGGGCCATCTCAACTGCCTACTCCATGAGCAGTAGATAGACGCGACGATGCTACCAATAACTGCCCCAATAAAGACAATGGAGAAGTTGAGGCTGACCAAGACGGGATTTGTCTCGAAAAGAACTGACATCTCCAAGGGCACGTACGAGTTGGCCACGAAAAACGCCATTCCCTCAACAAAGATTAAAAACAATGCGATGGAAGCATTTCGGTCGTGGTTGAAAAGCTCATGGTGGAAAAGGCCATCCTTCTTAACAAAGGCTTCGTAAAGGGCAAGGCAAATGACGAGTACAATGCCAATGACGAATGGAGCAACGACATGAGCGTTACTCCACGGGAAGGGATTCTCAGACCATGTGAGTCCAATGCAAAGAATAGTAACAGCGACGGGAAGCATGATAATACCGACCCAGTCGAGTTTCCTAAGCTTCTCCCTCAGTGTAAAGTTAACCTGCTCTGGCCGTGGAGGCGGGTTATACAAAAAGGTGACAACAAGGGCCGTGAATAGAAACAGGCCAGTGTTGAAGTACCAAACAATGCGCCATCCAGAGGGATTATCCTTTGTCACGGCGCTACCCATCATGAGAGCAACGATGGCAGCAACAGCAAAAATGCCAGTGACACCGCCTTGAGCAGCGGGACGATATCGACGAGGTAGAATCTCGGAGGCGACGGCGAAGAGGAGCGGTTGGGCGGACGTGGAGATGCTGGCGAGAGCGTTGCCGGCGAGGGCCATGTCGATGTTGGTGGCTCGAGAGACGATGATGCTGCCGACGACGGCAAATGCACAGGAAATGACGAGAAACCATTTTCGGCCCCTGTTGTGATTAAGTTAGGTTATTATCATGAGACAACAGAAGGGAAATCGTACCAGTAATCAGCTGCCTGGGCAACTGGAGCACCCAG
Organism: Fusarium euwallaceae; assembly: GCA_002168265.2. Taxonomy (NCBI): domain Eukaryota; kingdom Fungi; phylum Ascomycota; class Sordariomycetes; order Hypocreales; family Nectriaceae; genus Fusarium; species Fusarium euwallaceae. The sequence goes on from NHTE02000061.1 coordinate 65,965, forward strand.
AGCGAGGTTGACAATAGGAACAGACTGTGATATCCATTGTATTTTATCACTACCACCAATATCGGCAACCATGCTTCGAGCAAGCTATACCACTGAGGGTCAGTAATTATTCGTCGACGCGTTTGTTCGGATGCCGTACGTAGCCTGATGAGACAATAACCATCATCTCGGCAAACCCAACAGCGAGGATGGCCTGGTCCTGTTAGCATGTTTTAAGCCGCTGCGATCGTGTAGACTTACAAGATAAACAATGATACATGTTGCTGTGAGCCCTTCATAATTGTCTCCGTCTTCTGATGGGACTCTATCAAGGTGCATGGCTTGTCCCTCGCTATCGGGCTTCTCGCTTGCCACGGGGTTCGTTTCGGGGCTTATTCCGTTAGGAGCCATGCTGTAGACGATGTACAATGCACAAGGTCAAATGGTATGAGAAAAAAAACTCCCTCCGCACCTGGATGCTGAGCGGATTGATGAAAAGAAGTGTACAGGTTTCACCCTAGGGATGGGGACTGACGAGGCTTCATATAGCCAGTCGGCCAGATTGGTTACCGTCAGGGAGCCGAGAGCTTGGAACCTGGCCTGAACTGCCGGTGGGGTATCAGACAAGTAAACGCGGGGAGTGCCATCCAGGATTTAATATTAGACAATGGGCACGCTCTACTGAGCTCTGCCCAGCCCACCCATCACAAGATCCCTTGTCAAGTGCCCGGTCATGGGGTAGGATGCAGCGGGGTTTGATAACATGCAACATTTGAACAGATATGGAAGACTCAGAAGAGCCAAAAGCCAAGAGAAAAGATCAATTTTTGTCCCGAGTGGGCGAGCCCCTTCATTTGTCTTGGACGTACAGCCTTTTCGGGACCACAGTTGAATGAGAGCTTGGCCCCGCGCAATAGCCTGTAAAAGCAGACGTGGCTATTCTTATTCAAGAAAAGAGCAATACCAAGACTCCCACTAGCTAATTGTGGCTGGGTCTAGGCCTGGGATTGATTGCTGAAGTACTTAAAGGCCTCAGCTGGGGCAAGACACGATCAAACCCCCGAGCCTCCTTGTATCGTTACTGACTGTATTCAAAGTAACTGAAATTATTGACTTGAGAGACCCCGAATCTTTGTTGAGGAGACTCCTCCACCGACTTGATGGTGCTGGGTCAACCTTGGGCTTCCAAGACCACGTCACTACATTGGTAACACTTGGCACGAGCATCGATTCCCTGCCAGACTGCATCCTGTCAATACTTCACAGCTTGCATAGTCGCCTTTGGCAGAAGTTGGACTTTTGCGCTTGACACGAAGGCATGCAACGCACGAGGAGTCCTGGTTTGACTTGACCCCAACTATAGAAGTTACTGCTTCTCGAGCATGATGGCCATGGCAACTCAAAAAGGTACCAAGTAATTATAATCATGTATCCAGATTCATCTCACTCCAATATTTAGATCTAGATGGCTCAAATCACATCATCTCGGTTGGAGCAAGGTCAAGGCCGGCTCCACAATCTCCGGATCTGGGGGCCGGCCATGGAACCGAAACGCGGGTGTTGGAGTATGAGGCACTAACTCAATGTGGCCATCTTTAGGTTCTCCTCTCCAGTTCCTCAGATGCGTGGGTTTAACGGTTGTTCATTGAACATTAGATGTTTCTAGCTTTCAAACCGTACCTTAAGAGATGGGGGTCAATGGACATACATTGGAGGGGGGACGGTCAAGCCTAATGCAGATGTAGAGCGCAAAAGTCATAAAGTAAATGAGAATCTAGTTCAAGAGTTGACCAAGTCTAAATATTCTATATGGGGAAAATGATGTGTTTGAAATAAACAATTTCGTTGTGAGTGAGCAGTGTGGTACCCGAAAAGAATGACTGCAGCGTTGAATAACGAAAGAACTAGGTAAATATCTCGTTTATGACTCTGGGGGCCTAACTCTTTTCTAGAACGAGACTAAATAGCAATTTAAAGCTGGGAAAAAACTTCTTGTCAATTACCTCATGGATCCAACGCCATGTTGTCTGTCCATCGTCGAGGTTGTCGTCGCGGAGGCCACCTTGTATATGCTTTCTACCCTAATCATGTTTGTTTTTCTGGTTATCGCAGTGTTTAAAGTACGCCATAAATAAAACCCCGTGTCTAGACTCTCTCGAGCCATGTGCTCGACGGACTATTTCTTAAGGGCGGCTACCGTCTCTTGTTCCATCCTCTTCGTCGTGTCCCCGGCCCCTTTCTAGCGGGAATAACCAGCTTGTATTTCCTTCCATCTGCCTTTAAATGCGACCGAGTCTATGTGAGTTATCAGTACATAGAACTCTCTGTGTTGCCAACACCCGAGACGTTGTAGGTCTTGCGACGACTACACGAGAAATATGGTCCTATCGTCTGTGTTGGGCCTAATGAGGTCTCGCTATCCGACTAAAGAATATATCGAAGAATATACGCGAACAAACAAACCCTGAGGGATCCCAAATTCTACTCACCCTTTTCTTTTCGTTGACATGGGAATGTCTTTTCCGTCACGTATGCACATGGCTAACATTGGCTCATTACCTCGGCTGACCAGCCCAAGCAACACTGCAGACCATTCCTCACGCCGAAAACTTCAATCAAAGACCTATTCTCAACAAGAAATCGCTTTACACGCTTTTAGAAGCCTACAAAGGACAGATGTTCTCATCGACCGACTCGTCAAGTCTGCCTTGGATTCTCCAACAAATACAGCAAACGCCCATGACCTGTTTGGAGCATGGAGCCTCGAGATTATTTGCAAGCTTCTTGTGGATGCCGATATCCCCGATGATCCTAGTCAGACTATCCACATGCTTGAAGCGCTCGAGTCAAGTCCTCCTACGTTCTTTGCCAATATCCTCCTCCTTTGGCTTCCAACATTTAGGTTCAAGACTAAGATACCTGGAATTATTGGACATGGATATCGGGCATTTTATGAGTGGGTGAGGCTCACAATTGGCATGTTGAAGGACTACCAAAATCAAGAACTAGATTCTGGCGTGAAAAGGCAGTTTGGCGTGGCCCCTCTACTTGAATCAAACAATAAGCTTCTCGGACGAAGCTATCACTTCCGTGAAGCCCTAGAAGAAGCTATGGTACTACTTTGTGTAGCAGATCAATTGGATCAATGGCGAACTCATATCTCGCTCGGCAGAAATGCAAGAGTGTTATCAGCAGGTTGCGACTAAAATTCAAGTAGGCAGTGCAATGCAACGTTTCAAACCAGGACCTGTTAAAAGCTATAGTATCGTTATCCCGAGTGAGCCGAGTACCCGTCATGCTCTCCTAGATATCCGGAGATACAACACTTTAACAGTAATCATGAAGCTCATAGCAGCTTTGCCAGCATTATTTTCACCTCAACTCCAGTAAATTTAATCCAATAATATACATTTGCTCTTGACACGTAGCCTTACATATCACAATTACCTACCAACTATAATATGATGGCGTACAAGGCGTGTTATCAACCACGCCATTCCCCCAAGAGATGAGACAAACATCAAACTACCCAGATATATAATGAGAGATCCAAACTGTCCTAACCCATAACTACTCGATAGTGGCTTGTCCAGCAGACTCTCGGAGACAGGCGCTGTTACTATATTCCCAATCCCCTTCCCAAACGCCATCAAGCTATAGATAGGTTGAGGGTCGTCAGAGAGCATTGATCCAAAACGCGGCCAGAAGACGACATAGGCTCCTGCAAAGAGTCCATATACGATAGTGAACAGTAACAGAGGTGTTAGTGAGTGAGCAAGACTCCAAAGGGTAAGCGTAGCGACGGAAGAAACCAGAGTGGTAATAATGACAAGGATGAAAATGTCATTGACTCGATCAGATAAATATCCAAAGCCGAGTTGACCGACAACTGTGGCCAGGTTATGTGCTGCTAGGACAAGGGCGCCCATAGCCCCGGGGAGGCCCATAGCAGAGGCAAAGGTAGGAAGGTAGAGTGAGGGAATGTAATATGCCAAGCTTTGGCTCAGGTTTGACGCTGCCAAAACCCAAAAGACTGGCTTCTTTAGGAAGCTCAGGTCAACAGGTTGTACGGTTGTTCGGCTTGACACAGGTAATCTCCCCCGAAGCAGAGGGAGAATAGGCACGAGGAGGACGACTTGAATCACAACAAAGATTCTCAGAGCTTCGCGATGTCCCCATCGACCTAACAGCCACTCAAAGAGAAATGGCAAACCAACGCCGCTGAAACCTCCACCGGCATAGACTATCGCATAGGCAAATCCCCGCCGTTGTACGAACCATTCGTTTAGCATGGAGAGTAATGGGAAGTAGAGGAGCAGAAATCCAGTTCCGTAAAGAACACCCTGGGTCGCAATCAACTCATTGACAGACCGGGCAAAGGAGGCGCCGAGAAGAGATAGGATACAGGTAGCTGTTCCTACTAGTACCATGTGTCGCTGCCAACGCTGGAATCTCTTTACCAAAGGCGTGGCGAATGGCGCCCCTAGGAAGTATATACTGGACGAGACGGTACCGATCACGGCGATGTTTGGCGAATCTTGGAACTCGGGCTGTCGAGCGTAGTGTTCTTGGAAGACTCCAAATGCCATTGGAAAACCTAGACGCGGCCATCAGGTTAGCTTTTAAGATATTGGCAAGACGATGGATGGGCTTTCAGCGTTTACCCCAAAGTACTCCTTCAATGATGAAACATGCAAAGAGAAATTTCCAAGCACGTAGGCCTCGATCCGTTGGAGCAAGGCTGGACATGTGGGATGCTTCGCCATCGCTGTCACGACGCTCGCTTCTGGGCCTTGTCGATAGTTCGAGTGACATTGTTGGAGCAGTCGTATGCAGAAGGAAATATCTGAAAAGGATTCACTCTAGGAGTTCCGAATAAATGGCGTTGTGACTGGGAAGGGTACTAGTCGAGCAATGCCAACAACAGCAAACCTAACAATATGTGGAAGAACAGGCCATGACAGCGCGGGACAAAGAGGAGGGGTAGGGCAGATAAATACTCGATTGCTTTATGATCCACCCGAGTTTGTATTGACTTCCTGTTGGTTGATCGGGAGCCAGCCGAGATGAGGAGAAGTCGTAAGCCATACATGTTTGCTCCCATCCTTCGATACATAACTGCATCTATCTCGGCTTCGGCCTTTTCCCTTCATCTCGGCTTCGGCCATGGCCTTGGTACAGGTTCGGCTTCGGCCCCCTCCTCGGCTCCGATCCCGAGCTCGGCTTCGGTCTACCAAGCACCTCCTTCGTACTCAAGTCTGTTAGAAAGGAGAGCCAAAGGGTTGTGGGACTGAATAGTTATATAAATTAAGGCCGAATTTCTTATCCTTTACGTTTCCAAGACACCAGATCTCTGCCCAAGTGATTAGCGGCATTCCTCACCTTCATTCTCGTACAACATTCACCATGGTGGTAGACGACATACTCAAGGGGAAGTATCCGGCCAAGGCGCATGCCAGACACGTAGTTGACTACATTCAATCCAAGGTACCTCGCGCAGATGGCTTCTTCTTTCTCTCGGGGTCTCCGGAAACGTTCTACGATGGCACAGACCTGGCTATTCCGTTTCGCCAGCGGAGAGCCTTCATGTACCTTACGGGTGTTGACACTCCTGATTGCCACCTGATCTACGAGATTGACAATGACCGCTTGACGCTCTTTATCCCGCCCGTCGATTCCGAGAGTATTCTTTGGTACGGCATGCCCTTGACGACTGAGGAGGTCCTTGCCAAGTATGACGTCGACAGTGTCTTGCCAAATACACATCTTCAAACGATGCTTGACTCGATTAGGAGCCGCACGAACGAGTTTATATTTACCATCACCGGCCATGTGGGACATGGCATCACTTTGCCAGGTGGAATGGAGGTAGACTCACTCAACCTCAAGGAAGCGATTGACGAATGCCGTGTAGTCAAGGACGAATACGAGGTTGCCTTGATAAAAAAGGCAAACATGATCAGCTCCACTGCACACCTAGCCGTCATCAAGTCAATCAAAAAATGCAAGAACGAGTCAGATATTGACGGCGTGTTTCTGGGAGAGTGCACCAAAAGAGGGACCAAAATCCAAGCCTATCCGAGCATTGTTGCAAGTGGACGAACAGCTGCGACGATGCACTACGAGAGCAACAATCAAGATCTCTATCTGAACGGAAAGGCCAAGGATGTCGTGGTCATTGATGCTGGGGCCGAGTGGAACTGCTATGGTGCAGATATCGTGAGCTTGTCCTCGATCACGTCTATCCTCGACTAATAAAAAAAGCAGACCCGAACTCTACCGATTTCCGGAAAGTTTACCCCTGAATCCCGTGCGATTTACGAAATTGTCCTAAAGATGCAGGAAAGTTGCATTACGGCCTTGAAAGAGGGAGTTCTTTGGGATGATCTTCATGTGTTGGCACACAAGATTGCCATTGATGGCCTTTTGGCGCTTGGCATCTTGAAAGGGAACAAAGACGAGATCCTAGTAGAGAGAATTAGCACTGCTTTCATGCCACATGGTCTCGGTCACTTCTTGGGCATGGATACGCATGACACAGGTGGTCACCCCGACGAGGCCGATCCAGATCCCATGTTCAGATATCTGAGAGTCAGGAGAGGTCTGCCTGCAGGATGCGTAGTTACAGTGGAGCCTGGTGTAAGTTTAGCCGCGACTGAACATGTTCAATTCTTAGCTAACATATGGCAGATTCACTTTGGTCCACATATGATCCGTCCCTACCTCGACGACCAAAGGCTCTCGCAGTACATTGACGAGAAGGTACTTGACAAGTACTGGGATGTTGGCGGCGTGTGGTGAGTTGACAGCGTGCATGAAAATTGTTCTGTACTAACGTTGCTTTCAAGTATTGAGGATGATCTTCTGATTACTCGAGATGGCAGCGTGAATTTGACTCATGTGCCCAAGGATCCAGACGAGTTGGAAGCTATCATGTCGAACGCGAGCAGCATGGCAACTTGAAGATGATGTAATTAAGCACATGATAGAACTGATTCCTTCCCAGTAATGTGAAGGGGGTGCTTTGGATATGTAGGCAGACATATATCGGCTTGTTGCTGATACATTTCTTAGGCGAGTCAGCATAGTTTTTATTGTGATAGTCTAGATCAAGAGATAGTCAGACAATCAGACATACTTTGCGAGCTTAAAAAATGAAGTACTTTTATGATAAACTAGGACCAAGCCAGTCAAAGCTATTTAACAAGCCAAAGCGGAAAGGAGGCGGCAACAATGATGCCCAGTCCAAAGTCTCCAAATGTCCCCCTCCCTCCAGCCCGACAGGTTCATTCAAGTGATGGTCCAAGACACGCTGGATGAGGTGCTTAAAATTGGCGCACGATTTCCCAGCAGGAGCCGAAGGGGGAACCCAGTCTAAGAATCCCACCAGTAAGCTCAGCTGCTGCACGACATCCGACCTCTTTAGTCTAGCATAGCTAGGATCGGTGACTGTGGGAGTTGGTTGGAGCAGCTCCTGACATAGGATGCCTCCACCAGGCGCCCCGTACTCTAGGAGCTACACTTCAATTCAGCATCTTTCATGATAAACCAAGGGATTGTAATTCATACCTGCCATTCGAATTCGCGTATTACAACGGGATTGTCGAAAGAGCTCTGGCGGTTCCAAAGTTCGACAGTCAATTTGACAAGGCCAAAGCTTGTGAGCACCAAATCCTTCCTCTCGAACTGGCCGTGTCGATGAAGCAATCTTTCAACAAAGAAGAGATTCTTCAAGTAATCGAGATGAAGTGTTATTCTAAAGTACAACGTCTGCGCATCAACGTCCGGGTCAGTGAGGTCATCCGGGTTGTACTTGACCCATTCTGGAACGGTAGACATGGATTCTATCTGTCGAGTTCTGATGTCTCTACCTCGAAATGTCAGTCTACCTAGTCTAACGAGGCCACCGTGGGCAGGACGAACTGGAGTTGACTTGGGTCCACAGGCCTTCTATTGTCCAAAGCGACATGGATCAACTCGTCGCGTATGATAGCGATCATGTGTCGCACTCGAATAATGGTAGTCGGATATATCTCACCAGCCGTGTTCCAACCATTATGATCCAACGAGTTAAACGCCCGCATCAAAGTAGTATGATCAGAACAAAGGTCCTCATCGCTTATGTCAAGGGGCATTGGAGTGGAATAAAAGTTGCCAGTCAAAAGGGGCGGCCGTCCAGCAAAGGAAACGCCAAACTTGTCAGTGGTGAAGATCTGAGTGACAAGTCGACGTCTATACTCGGAGCAAAGTGTCGGTCTGTACGAAAGACAATTCTCCAGAGCGTGGAGCCCAAGATACGTAAGCATGGTGACAGCCAGGCTGTGGGAGACGTAGCTCGAGATTCCTTTAAAAAGCTGTCAGCGAGAACAAACCCCCATCTCGAGATGGTGAAAGGAGGTGGAATTACGAGCATCACCGTCAACGATGGAATCCAGAACCGATTTTCGCCGGCAGAGATCCAACAGTATATCGTTTCCCTCGGTAAAAGTGCGAGCGAGTTCAATACAGTAACCTAGACAAGCCCGAGCTGTCTCAGGGGACACCTGATGGGCGAGCGATTCAACGTGGTGGTGACTGCGTAGAGAGTCGACGTCATCCGATATCCGTGCAATCCCGGCCCATAAGAGGCCTATAGATTCCCAGCGAAGGCTTTGGTCACAAAATTGGTCGATCCATTGTTCGGCATCATGGTTCCCCTCCTTGATAGGCCGTCTCGTGTTGTCACAGAGGATCTCGGCCAAGACACCAAAACCCTCATCGCCCTGATGCAGTAGATGTTTGAATGTAACCTGAAGAGATTGCATGATTCGATCAATTGCAACATTAACCCACCCCTTTGCATCATTTGGTGGTTTCGGGGGGGTGGTTGTTTGCGTAACAGGCAAGCTTCGAAGGACGAAAAGAGCAGATTCTCGGACAGGTGATTGGAGTTCACGAAAAGGAATCCGTCGATCGTTCCCTTGGAGTCTTTCTGAACTCTCTGGCTGTGAAATAGATCCATTGGCCAGGAAGAGATTCAACTGAGTCTCTTCAAAGACATTGTTATGACTCGTATAGCCAAAGTAGCCCTGATCAGAAGCCGCATCGATCAAGGGCTTCGGTGCCGTTCGCGACCTCGCGGCACTAGCTGGAGTGATAGAGCCCGGCTCGGTGTTAGACACCTCCAACGGTGATGTTGATGATGGGTAGATGCAGTTGAGTTTAGTTCGTGCTTTTTGGCATCGTCTGCACGTTGGTTCTGAGCGGTCACATGCCAGTTTCCGCGCCCGACAGGGAGCGCATGCCGGGTGACGGCTGATTCGGCGAGAGGAAGATTGAGATCCGGACGAGATCATAATTTAAGGGTGTTTTGTCCTGTCCTGGTAGGAGATAACTCTGACACAATGATGGCATGGCTCGGAAGCTATCCCGGAGTGGGAACGGAGCGGAAAATTATAAACACGACCACGGTCGCGCACTGTCTCCTCACAAGGCGCAACCAGGGACTTTGTTCCTTACAATGCGGCAGAGCCATCTGCTATCATCTCATGATCGGCTCTTCAGACCCCAGTTGATCAGTATTGATGGAAGAGAAGTTTGACTAAAGATTTGGTTCTTGTCAAGCTACCGCTAAGCGTGACCGCGAGGGTTCTTTGACAAGGAGGTATTTAGTTTCACTTCGCCAAAATAAGGCTAAATATCCTTGTCAATCCATCCAGAGCAAAGGCATCATGATTGGTTACAATTCAAGGGGTGGAAAAAAGAAAACGTCCACGACGCGCTATGACCCGCGACTACAGATATCGACGGGAACAAGCGCCTCTTGAGATGATCATATTCTTTGTGCTTATTTTCACTCTCAGCCGTTGCCTCTCTCTTAAGATGATGATGTACTGTGTCGTACCAATTATTACGAAATGCACCAAGGCGTCAGCAGAAGTTTAAGCCACAACTCAGCCATGCTACAGTCACGTTGGGCACTACCCTATACCTGTTGACAGATGCCTCATCCACACGTTCCACGACACTGAGCTTCGCGAGCTCTTGACATGGATCGCCTTTTGGCCCTCCCCTATTTGTAGTGCCCTCAGGGGAAGGAGCTCGGGAGCCTTTCCGTTGATGTGAGTGGACATTGCGGGTATTCTAGGCGGACTCAAATGCGACCACAATTGTAGGTCAGCACTGACCAGTCGTGCGAATAAGTCACGTGATACGTCACACAACCAGTCGGGCAGATAAGATACCGATTACTTAGCCCCTGCTCCAATTAAGCAGAAGGCCCCGGGCCTACTAAATTATAGGTCTTGATTGCACTAAAATATGGGCCCTGAATACGCTGAAGTCCAATGGACAGCACCTAGCTTACAACAGGTTGCAAAGGCGGGAAGCCTGCAACGGCCTTTAACAGCAGCTTGCAACTGACTTGAGGCCCTGTGGCCAAGTGTGGCTCTGGTGGCTGACATAAGTAGGCTAGCTCTTGATTGGCTGCACGACCGGTTGCACGCATGAGGACCCCTCCCGCGCTCCCTCGAGACCTCACGGCCCCCGTACGAAAAAAACACATACATACCTAGGTAGGTATTTACATACAAACATCCCTACGTTCACTTGGGCTGCTGAACTGCGAACTAGATTCCGTCCAAAACTACTTCCCTGATTATTAGAAAACCATCGCTCGCTTGCCATGGCCGAGGCTGTGGGACTCGCTGCAAGCGTCATCGCAATCATTGACCTCTACCTCCAGTACTGTACTCCACCACTGTCGGGAATGCGACGGCCGATATCACACTCCATCCTGGCACCATTGTCGGGATGCAGAACTACGTGCATCACCGAGACCCAGTACTTTTCCCTTAGCCGGATGACTTCATCCCAGAGCGCTGGCTTGAGGGCCACGAGATGAGCCGAGGCATCAATCTAGATGATGCCAACGCCGCCTTGACGCCCTACAATGTAGGATCGAGGAGTTGCATGGGACAGACACACTCACAAAAACGGAGCTCTACCTCACGGTTCCCCGCTTGGTGAGGCAGCTCGACTTCAGACTCAGTAGTGAGATGAAAGCCGATGACATGTATATGAAGGATTTATGGGCAGTTCAACCTAAGGGACGACGTCTTCTCTTGGACATCAAACCTGTGGATGAGTAAGAAGCTGTTCTTGGAAATGTTGTGACGTGGTGGGTTACCTTGAGATAAATACTACTTTGTGTAGCAGCTCAATTGGATCAATGGCGAGCTCACATCTCGCTAGGCGGAAATGTAAGAGTGTTATCAGCAGGATGCGACTGATGAAACTCAAGTAGGCAGTGCAATGCAACTTGGGCTGCGAGTGGCTTGGTAAATACCACATCGCTTGTCATAAAAAAAAACGCCTTGCATTGACTCCCGGCATGCTCGGCACTTCTGACACAAAATGTCATCCCTGACTCGGAGGCATCAATTGACGCGATAAGCCGGGGCGATGCGAGATCTTGTACGAAGATAATGCCAAGTCAGATTTCTTGGCTTGCATCTTCATCTTCATCGAGACCGCTTACAAAGGAGTTGATTACCTGAAACAGGTAGAAACCGTGAGGCTGAAACGTGGTCGAGGCCGGTTCGTGGCCATCCCGCCTTAAAAGGGTCGTGATGACGGTCGGGTCGCTCTTTTGCCGGCCCCCTGCCAAGACAATTTGAAACAACCCATCAAGTTTCCATAACAAGCCCCTCATATAGACTTAAGCTTCAATCAAGCTTAATAGCAACGGCCTTACCGGACGAAAGGGTTACATTTCACAGGGATCAAACAATGGGGCTGCCAGGTTTACGAGATGCCAAGAGTTCACAACCGGAGTTGAGAAGCATCAGTAAGATCTGCCAAAACACTACCATTGTCTCAGTGCGTGTTGCGGCACAGCTAGTTTCCGAGCCAAGAGTCACTACGATGGATCAGGACGAAGAAAAACATGGCGCGGATCTTCTTTACCGAGCTGAATTGCGTCTCATGATTGTTCTAGCATCAGGAAGAGCCTCCCTCCCTCCTCGTGTCCGTCTAGCACATGTCACTTTGGAGAGTAAAACCTGACACTTTCCCGCTCGGTTTCCCAAGTCTGATCTTCATCCCCTCTCTCAACAAGTTTGTGTGTGTCTCGTTCCTTTCTACACCAATAATCTTTTTTCCCTCTTTCTTAATCGTTCGTTCTTTTCTCTTGCGATCTGGTATCGCACCTTTTATTTCCTAATTCACATCGCGATCCAATCCGCATTTTCCCCCTTCCGATCCTTTCCTTCGACAACCTTTGTCGCCAGCCAGAATATGATCTTCTCGAAAGTCGGTAGCCTGGTGCTCTTTGCTGGCCTTGCCACAGCCACTCCTTCATTCTTCACGCCAAATACGACAGACGGTCACGAACCAGCAGAGCCAGTTCATGAACCCGCTGAGCCAGTCCATGAACCCGCCGAACCAGTCCATGAGCCGATGCAACCAGAGCATGAGCCTGCCGTTCCAGTCCACGAGCCTGCTCCTGCTTGCGAGCCGATACAAGTCACTGTCCACGAGATCGTGACCGTTCACGTCACACTCCCCCCTGAGATCCAACATGTGACAGAGACGGTCCACGTTACATTACCCCCCGAGACGATCCACGTGACGGAAACCGAGGTCAAGCATGAGACCAAGGTGGAAGAGGTTGTCGTTGAGAAACCTGTCGAGGTGATCCATACCGTCGAGGTTGAGAAGCCAGTGGAAGTGGACAGACCCGTCACTGTCATCCACACATCAGTGGTGGAGGTCGAGAAGCCTGTCGAGGTCGTTCACACAGTCGAGGTCGAGAAGCCTGTCGAGGTTGAGAAGCCTGTCACAGTCATCCACACCTCGGTGGTGGAGAAACCTGTCGAGGTTGTTCATACCGTCGAAGTGGAGAAGCCGGTCGAGGTGCCTGTCCAGGTTCCAGTCACCGTGATCCACACATCGGTAGTGGAGGTTGAGAAGCCCGTTCAGGTTGTCCATACGGTTGAGGTTGAAAAGCCTGTTGAGGTGCCTGTGACAATCATCCACACTTCAGTCGTGGAGAAGCCTGTGACTGTCATTCACACGTCCGTGGTTGAGGTTGAGAAGCCAGTCGAGGTCGTCCACACTGTCGAGGTTGAGAAGCCAGTGGAGGTGCCAGTCACAGTCATCCACACCTCAGTCGTGGAGAAGCCAGTCGAGGTTGTTCACACCGTCGAAGTGGAGAAGCCAGTTGAAGTGCCTGTCGAAGTGGTTCATACTGTCGAGGTTGAAAAGCCCGTTCATGTTACCGTGATTCACACCGTCACGGAGCACGGAGCCGCAGAGACGGTACATGTTACGGCTATTCACACCGTGACAGTCCCTGCTGCTGCTGAACACGAGATGCCGGCTGAGGAGGAGCCGGTCGTGGTCGAGCATCCTGTCGAGGCTGAACCTGCTCCTGAACATGACCCTGAGGCCATGCCCGAGCATGAGCCCGAAGCTATGCCTGAGCACGAACCCGCAGCGATGCCTGAGCATGAACCTGAGGCTATGCCGGAGCACGAGGCCGAACCCATGCCCGAGCACGAGCCTGAGCCCGCAGCAATGCCAGAGCATGAGCCTGAAGCTGTGCCTGAGCATGAGCCTGAGGCTATGCCTGAGCCTGAGCCCATGGCTGAGCATGAACCTGAAGCCATGCCAGAGCATGAGCCCGAAGCTATGCCCGAGCATGAAGCCGCTCCTGAGCCGGAGCACAAGATGCAGCAGGAGGAGAGTCACGCAAAGGCCGAACCCGAGCCCATCCCCATCGTGATCGTCCCAGGGGCGGTATGGAAGACCAACACGACAACCAACTCGACCCTAGCACATCTGCCAGGTCGTCGCGCTGTTTTTAAGAGGTGGTGAAGGCTGGTCAATGCTTCAATTCTTTTAATTTGTCCAAAACATTTAGATAATGATATCCCCAACAAAGAATGTCCCTTTTTCAATCATATCTACCTTGGACCCCATTATCTCTGTGCTCATCTGTCTCCATCATTGGACATAACGTGATGTTTTGGTTCTGTGTGACATGGTCTTAGGCTTCAACGTTAATTGACTCTTAGTTATCGCTCTCTCAAGGTGTAGGATAGTTACTTTATGGAACCCATCTTGCTTCTTGTAACACCGTAGCTGACTTAACTTGTCTAGTCTGGCCAAATAATGTTCGTTGATCGTTCTACTACCGTCCGTTATTCTATTCTATATCTTTGAATAAACATACCTCAGTCCCCGGTCCCTTAGTAGCCGGCGGTGACAAACCTCCTACCCCCCCGATCCCTCTGATCCTTTGACCTACCCTTCAATAACAAATAGGCGTGTCGAAGAGAAACCAACCATGAGGCCCACATCTAACATACGCTATGTATAATAGAGGCTGGAGATCAATACCATAGTGTCATGGCGACAACCACGATAGCAACAAGCGTGACAGAAGGACTATAGCGGCTCGCGATCAACTCCATCGCTCCGCTTCTATCTGCAGGTTTGTTGTATTGCCCAACTAGAGCTGGAAGTTGGTCTTCACCCTCGACAAGCACCATCGCCATGCCAACCTATTTCGACATCAGTAGGCAGAATCGCATCTGTTAAATCGAGAAGAAACTCACAACGACGTGCCATTGGAGATGACAATGGAACATCCATGCACCTGGATTATCGGTGATATAACTATAAAGTGATTTCTGAGCGGCGTTGCTGATATTGGGCTCCTCTTGGAGAGACTTACCGGATCGCAGCCCAGCCTTGTGAAGGGAGGCTTATCGTGTCACGGTATGGAGGGTCCTCAAGGTTAATAAGGTCCGCTGGCGCATCTGTGACAGCCGTGTAAGGGAAAGATCCCGCACCAGACCCCAAAACCCAGAACTTGTGACCGTGAAGGTGTATCGGATGGCCCATCTTGCCGGTCATGTCAGTACTCGGTGATCAAGAGAGTCTGCCTCTTTAGGCCACACTCCAAGATGGAGGGTTGAACGTACCATATCCATAGACTGGTTTGAAATCTTCATGATGATATCAATGGTTGAGTTAATTGGCAGATGTATGGTCGTGTTTGATGCCCAGCCGGAGGATATTTCCCCATATACGATGGGGACGTCTGGCTCTGAGAACGGCGCGCGATCGAATACCCAGGTCACAATGTCTGTCTGGCTTACTAAAAAAGACAAAGACCTGTCGGACCGCCCTGAAGGCGGCGAGTTGTCGCTGTCGAATGGAGAGAGCATCAAGGGGTCAAGTAGGGCAGCGTCCGCCTTGGCAGATCCGTTAATGTACATCCAAGACTTGGCTGGATCTTCCACGACATCCGTCGTAGAACTGTTGTCAACCTAGACTTGAGTTTTAGCGCGCGCAATCGTACATGAGAGACATTCGAGAACTAGGACACTCACGTGGTATGAAACAATCGCCTGCCCTTCTAGGACCTGCTGCATGTCGCCACTGGGGAAAGTAGCGAATCTAAAGTAGTAATTCCCAGGAGACTGATCAAGCTTAACCATGACGGAATACCGCTGACCGAGCTCCATGTGAAGCACCTAACTTGGATGAGTGGAAAGTACGTCATGATACTGCCAAGAGATAAACTCACATTCACCTCTTGTAGCTTGGTATAAAGACCGTCGGCAGCATAGACAAACATTGAATGCCCGTCCAATGAGACCCTCAAGGCACTGACGGCACCAGAATTAACCAAGTTGAGAGCCAACCAACCTCTCGACTGATCTGCAGGGATGACTAGCAAAGGCGAGGTCGTGTTGGTGCAAGTCTCGGGCGGCAGCGACGATGTATTGAACCCCGGCTTGAACATCATGGGCGGCATACAGCCACGGGGGCTCAGGGAGCCCATTTTTGGCATATCAGGCATCTCAGATGATGCCGGCGAAGTAGAGTGGTCCATTGACATGGTGGAAGATGGCCGTGATGTGGCTGAGCTCATGGGTGACTCCATGGGCATGTCATGCATATCGCGTCGTTTCAACATGTCCATGCTTGGCATATCAGACGTATGCGGGATTTCGGAAATGGTAGCTGATGATCCAGGCGCCAGAGTCGTATTTTCCAGCTCTATTCCGAGCCCTGGTCCGGATTCAAGGATGCTTTCCGGGAGGCACTGTACCCTTCCTTGGCCGTTAGCCAAAATACTGTCGATACACGACGGGAAAGCGCCAGTCTTTATATATCGCGCGAATACGACATCCGAGAGTTCATGCGTCCAGTCATTCAGAAGAATGTTTGTCGCATTTAGTTCAACGGCTAGGAGCGCTTCCAGCTCGTCCTTATTCTGAGCCAGTGTCGCGAATGGGCGTTGGCGTGATGCGGCCGGTCGGATGAGAAGGGGGCCACGAATGGCGTCGTTATAGTAGGCACGGAAGTGGGAATGGTACCAGAAAAACCCGTACTCGGACGCCGTAGAAAACCGATAGGTAAAGTTTCCTCCTGGAGGAATAGGGTCCTATAGATTCTTTCAGCAAGGCTTGGTACAATAGAAAGGGGTGGTGGAGTTAATCTGACCTGCGTAACACCCGGCACACCATCCATCTGAGGAGTTCCTCGCTGCAAGAGTCCTGGTTGGGGAATTGTTTTCAGCAGCTATTTGGTGCAGCACCTCTGATTAGATAGGGAGATAACGAACCATGCCAGTGGATGGTGGTCTCGACGTTCAAATCATTCTGGACGAAAATTTCGACATGGTCGCCTTCATCCACGTCGACCAAAGGCCCCGGTTGCTGGCCATTGATAAGGTACACTTCGCGCTCGAATCCATCTATGCAATAGTTAGTGTCACCGGCCTGAGTGTTGCATCCAGTTGTCGAGGCAGGGTTGTCACATACCTGGAGAGCTGAAAGCGTTGTGAACGGTGAAGTTGAATTGGCGTAAGGCAGCTCTCGCGCCAACAGCCTTGAGTGCGACTATAAGAAATGCCACAAGCATCTCAGCGTTGACGTGTACGTGGTCCCAAGACGGTCTTGTAATCGGTAGAAATTGGAGTTGACGGGTAATGTGCTGCGCTCCGGAGATGTGTTGTTTGTTATGGTTGAAGCCGGGATAACTGAGCAAAAAGATGGTGCTTCGCTCCGGGATCTAAGCCGGTCCTACTCAAGCAAGGTGTTGAAACGGGCACGTTGAATGTAATAACTTGGAAGGAAGTTTTAAAGAAGAAAGAGCACCAAGGAATGAAAAGAAGGAGATAATAGAAGAAGAAAGGGGGGGATGTTTCTCCTGCTTTTATGCTCTGAAACACAGCCACCCGCCAGCTGGCTGGTCCTTGATGCGGGAGATGTGAAAAAAGAAACTAGGAGTTGATTAGTACCTTGTTTTAGCATCGGTCTTCAGTGCCATCTCTTGAGAAAAGGCACGGAAAGTTGTTTGTGACCCCCTGGAATTGGTGCTACGACACAATCGCGAACCCAAAAGATAGGTACGTACGGTACGCGGGATTTGTGCGGCGCTAATTAATAGAAGCCACACTCTGACGCAAGCACCTTCAAGGCTTCAACCAACCACGCAAGGAGGCCATCGTGATCAACCCCCTTTTGACTAACAAACGCGGCATTTGTGCGGAGTTTAGCGCCGTCTTGGATGCATGGCAGCTGGAGGGCGGGATCAGGCAGACGATAAGTGCCTGTTGTACGTCCACCATCATCAATTTCCATGTGAGCAGGGGTAGAGGTGGACTGCTGCTCCTGTGATCGTCGTGTGCAATGTCGGCAGTTAGGGTTGCCTCTTGATCGACTTCACTGGTGCTGCCAGTAGATAAGTGTCTGATCGAAGACGTCTTCCAAGGTAGGTAGGTGGCGATGAAATATTGACGTGATGTCCGAATTTCTCATTGGCTGTAACAACCTATCCTTTCAAGAGATCGTGCCGCTCAAATCAGGCGCCTTGTTATTTCTTGATGAGAAAATGAGTAAATTCTGGTGCAGCTTGACACGTTATTCAACCCAACATCAACATGACGAACGGGTTTAGCAGCATATATGCCCAAACTTTTGATTCACCTCGCTAGTTAGTGCCTTTAAAACTTCTTCTTGATTAGGTAGCCCTTAGTTATACAAGCAAGTTAGGAAGTGGAAAGCAGACGCAGCAGGACCGAGAGAAGCGAGAGAGGAAACAAAGCATATTGACAGTTGCAAAAGTAGTCAAAATGATAGAGGGAACTGAGGTAATATTTCGCACCAAGATATAGACCCAGCAAAGTCTATCACTAGATCGCGACTCCCTCATTTTAAGAGATTAAACCGGCTCCATCTAAGGCACTCTCGCCTATGTAGCGCCGGACGTGGTTAAATAGGTCAAATGCCTAATCCCAGAATCCCTTGTTCAAGTAGCTGGTACCCTCCAACAACTCCACGAGCTAGTCGACTTTGCGTATAGTCTGCCATCTGACAAAGGGCCTCCGGAATCTCCTCAATAGCGGCTGTCAACCCGCATTCTCGACCCCCGCCATCCATCCAATAAGGCCCTGAATCCATACCCCTAGGTTGCATCCAGCGGCGATACAAAGCGACGCACAGAAGTCTGAGCTCAGTTATTATTCCCGGCGCAAAGCCAGCAGCTAGGTAAACAGATGGCGATAGTGGCTAGCTTCGGGAGAGTGTACGAGGCTGGGCTAAATGTATTTCACTTCTGATATGCTGACTCGCAAGATCGGTCCCGTCTTCCGAACAAATATAGGTTATTAAAGTTTCTTAATCACTTTATATTATATTAATATATTTTAGTTATATATTTATTTATTCAAGGTTATTAATTATTAAATACCACGGGGCATAGAAATTTATTTAATTATATAGAAGAATAAGCCGCACCACTAATTGAGTAGCACGATTGCAATTGCTCCTCTTATTTAATAATATTATGTCACCTGACTTGCCTAAAGATGTCTGCATCCTCAATTTCCATTTCGTTGCCTAGGTAGCTCGACATTAACACCCCTAGCCTTATCTTCCCAAGCCACGCTGAACAATGTCATGCCAAACGTGCCTGTCCCTCAAATTCTCCCGAGATAATAACAAGACCTTTCTTCACTCACCAAACCTAAACGCCGTCGAGCTGTCAGCCGCCAAAGGCTGTCATTTCTGCCGCCTTATTGAGTATGAGCTGAAGAACAGCAAAAGCTCGCTTAGCGGGCGGTTCAGTGGTTTGCCGACCAATGAGCCGATACAGATAGTTGTTCATCGGAAAGAGGATCAGTTACCTCGTGTCTTGGATATCAGATGTGGTGACAGGCGTGCCCTGTTGCTTCGAAAACAGATGCCAGGTACGTGGGCTCTATTGCCATGCTTCCCCTTAGCCAGCTAACTCCCCATCCCCAGAAGCAGTGAGGGAATTCAGCAGCGTGGCCTATGATCCTTCTGACACAACCACCGGATCGCCCAAGAGCTCGAGACTTGCTGCACGCTGGCTGCAGATATGCGTCGCGGAACATCCCACCTGCACTTCCTACTGCGGCTCTGACCTACCTCCTCTGCCTACTCGTGTCATAGATGTTGGTACCAAGGGCTCTACTGAAGGCCGACTTCTTATCTCCCGTGGCCGGCGCGCCCTTTACGTTGCCCTGAGCCATTGCTGGGGTTCATCTCCTATCTTCACAATGACGTCCAAGAATATCGCAGAGCTGCAGACCAAGGTCCAGTTTAGCGATTTGCCTCTCACATTCCAGCATGCGATAGAGGTCACCAGAGACCTGGGCGTTCACTACATCTGGATCGACTCGCTCTGTATAATCCAGGATTCTGCAGAGGATTGGGACATAGAGTCATCTCGCATGCGAGACGTTTATCGGAACTCGATCTGCACCATCGCAGCGGCGAGGGCTAAAGATGGCAGTGGAGGTTGCTTCTCCGAAAGGGATCCATGCGTCAGTCGACCAGTCCAGTTATCCCTGCAATGGCCCTGTGGCGAAAGCCAAGGCGATTACAGTCCGAAGGAAACCTTTTGGTCTAAACACGATTGGACGCAGCCCACTGGCCCCTTGTACACAAGGGCGTGGGTATTCCAGGAGCAGAGCCTGTCAGGGAGGATGCTATCATTCTGCGACGGGATTCTTTACTGGAACTGCAGCTCACTCCAGGCCTCAGACTATCAACCTGCCGGGGAAGAACACTCAGCAGCTAACGCTTTCGGGCGATTTCGGGCCTTGGTGGCTCACCATGAAGAGCAACGCGTTGCAAAAGGGTTGGGAGCGACTGCCGGAGCATCCTCTGCTTCGAAGCTGCGGCTGTACGACGCTTGGAGCCATATGGCGACGGAGTATTCAAAGCGAGCACTTACCTTCGAGACGGACAGGCTACCAGCTCTATCGGCACTGGCTGAGCAGATGGCCGATCTGCTCGATGACGAATACCTGGCAGGCCTCTGGAAGGGGGACATCGTCCGTGGCTTGCTGTGGTGCTGCACTGGGAAGTCAGGTACTCGATCCAAGGCGCCAGAGAAGTATGTGGCCCCGTCCTGGTCATGGGCGTCGGTACGCGGTGCTGTGATTGCGGCAGACTTTGCCAGGGGCTTTAGAAGGGGACTGGTGGTCAACGATTACGTCTTTCCAGACCAGTTCCGCTCCGTGGGTCCACTAGGGGACATGACGCGGGACCGATGGGACGAGCTTGTCGACATGTACAACCCTTCCCTGCCTTTGGAGCCCGAAGCTCATTACGACGAGAGCGATGATTTTAGTCTCATATCAGTCAACTGCGTCAGGGATGGGCACAATTCATTCGGCCGAGTGAAGAACGGCCAGCTCCGCGTGACAGGATGGATCAAGCTAGCCAAGACAGCCTCGAGACGGGAAGAAGACGGACAAGACGGCCACCCGGAAGGTGGAATGGATCTTCTGGATCCCGAGTCCGGGGCCGTCTTCGGCGGGCTCAACTATGACGAGGATCAGGGCCGCCCGTACGGCTGCACCATCTGGTGCTTGTTCCTGATGTGGCGCGTGGGACGCGAGGGAGAGGGCGGAACAGGCCTGGCCTTACTGCCGACTGGGCTTGAGGCGGATGAGTTTCGGAGGATTGGCCTGGCTGGTATTAATGAACGAGATTGGACAAGGGGGCGGAAGAAGATGACGATAACCATAGTTTAGCGTTCGAGGCGTCTGGGTATTAACTTCACTAATTCTCACAGTGTTAGCAGGGAACTCGCCGGAATGGTATATAATATCGTTGATTGGTCTCTAGTGAAGAAAGACATGGTATTAATAATTATAGTTGGTAAGGTAGGAAATGGCAATTCTCTCTTATTTCTCGCATAGAGATTAATATAGTTAAATATCCCTTATATAGGGAGATAGGTATCAATCTTCGACTACCTATAGCCGTAGGTGGCCAAAAGGCTAAAAAAAAAGGCTACTATATTAGCATTAGGATATAATACTATAATATAATAGTAATATATTATTTATTATAGTTGAAGTCGGGATAACCGATAGATAAGATGGCCGTTCTTCAGGAGCCTTAAAGCCGTCCGTCCTGCGGCGGGACGGCAACATGGCATTCATAGAAGTTTAGGTTCACCACACCATAGCTGCCTCACACACGACCACAACTCAGGAATTCGACACGCTAGGGGCAAATTTCATCAACGGCACTTGAAACGGATAACAGTGCCAGATCCTTATGGAGAGAAAAGGATTGCGTTGTGAACTACTCTGAGCGCGTCATGCATATGACGGCGTTGTTATGTCAGCCGTTGGAGAAGAGTTGGAGACAGTGTTTATTTGTGAAACCAAACGTTGGAGGCTTTTGCAAGCTGATAAAGGTGCTCCCAGTCACTTCTTTCTTAGTAAACATCTTGATCTATCAAACATACCCACACCATCTCCTTCACCATGACCCCCACCCCTACCGCAGTCCCTCGAGGCGACCTTATCGCTAAACTCAATTTTTTCAAGCCTCCAGTCGATGGAACCGACGCCTTCAACTTTGTCGGCCCGCACGGCCTTCCAGAGCGGAACTACACCGACGACACGCGCGAGGTGCTCATACAGGATCTTCGCGGTCGTGAGTCTAGCGTGTCCCTCGACAAGGATGGAGTGGCTGTAGTTCATGCGACCACTCCCTCCGCCGAGAAAGAGTTTGTGGACGATGCGTCTATCAAGGCAAACTACTACCCCGAGTTGCGACAGCTGTTGCTAGATGTTATTCCGGGAAGCCACACTATCGCCTTCTTTGACCATACCATCCGGCGAGCAGACCCGAATGCGCCACGTAACCCCGTCACTCGCGTTCACATTGACCAGACGGCCGTGTCAACAGTGCAAAGGATCAAGAAGCATCTGCCTGACCAAGCGGAGAAGCTCCTCGCTGGGCGCTATCGCATTGTCAATATTTGGAAACCACTCAATGCTGGCCCTGTCGAGTCCGTCCCGCTCGCCTTTGCCATTTCACCCAGTGTAGGTGATGATGAAATTGTTCCGATTCATCACCGTTACCCCAACGGCTATACCGGGCAGACAGCTGGTGTCAAGTTCGGCAAAGAGCAGAAGTGGCATTACTTGAGTGGGATGACGTCTGATGAGAGGCTCTTGTTGCAGTGCTTCGATGGTCAGGGTCTGGGAGGGGAGGGCCCTCGTGGCGCAAGATTGGCTCATGCTGCTTTTGAGGATCCTAGGACCAGACCGGATGCGGTGCAACGGGAGAGTATTGAAGTGCGTGCCCTAGTTTTTGGGCCTTGAGATTGGGTAGGAAGATTTGCCAACTTGAAACCCCCAAAGCTAGTCTATTTTAAATCATTGAGTCGCTTGTTAAGAACTCTGTTTCTATCTGAGTAAAGATAACATTGTAAATTGCCCGGTCTATGCCCTGACCTGGAAGTGGAAAGTTTCCGAACCAGCGCCCCTGATGGACAAGCAACCTTCCCCTTGTCCTCTGGTAGCCTATGATCCTTCCAGTGCAAGCTAGGCAGCTGCCTCGACAATCTTAAGTTTATCTGCCATGCCACGGTCATCCGATTCCTCATCAGTCTTCTCGACCGACACCCCAACCCCCTCAGTGACGCCAGGCGGAAAGGCAACCTCATCGCCAAACAATCTGTTGATCTCCTCAAGAGACAACCCTTTGGTCTACTCTAGTCAGTCAGCAAGCTCACAAAGAATTCACGATCCAGCGTCACATACCTCCGGACAATAGATCCACATGACGATAGTGCAGACAACAGCAAAGACGATAAAGATCAAGTAGTACTTCCATCCCAGATTCGAAAACCCAATAGTAGATGATTCTAGGAATGGGATGGTTGATAGCATGAAGATGGAAATGCTCCAAGCCATTCCCTTGGCGCGGATGTGAGTTGGGAAAATTTCGGAGCAGTAAACGTAAAGAGTTGTGTCACAAAATCCGGCAAACCTATAAATACGTCAGATTTGTCTTTCACAGTAGCAGGCCTTGCTCAAACGGGACGAACGTCGTGATGTAGCAGAAGAGGATTATAACACCAGCCGCGAGGCCACCCCGATTTGTCGTAGATCCGTATACTGCAACGAGGGCCGCCTCAATGGCAACCATGACACCGCCAGAAGAGAACCCGATGACAATTAGAGTATTAGCACAATGCAAAGGCAACGTGCGACTGATTACTCACGCATTGATCTAACTCGACCGAGCTTATCCAGAAAGGTTGCGTTGGCGAAATTGCAGACACACGCCCACGTAATGTACACGGCAGAGAGTACCAGAGACAGAGAGTCGTTAAACCCCAGACCTCTAAAGAGAATAGCGGCGTTGCCTTGGAAAGAAGTCAGTCAGAAGCTAGCATGTCGCCCTGGATGATGTGCTCACTATAAATGACCAGGTTTCCACAAGCCTGAGATGTGAACATGACAATGGCCGAGCATAGCATTCTTTTCGCAAAGTGAGGCTTGCAAAATAGATCAAGAGTTGAGACATGTCCGTATACAGCATGATCCATCGCAATTTGCGAGCGAATGTGGTCAAACTCTTGCTTGGCGAGGGTCTCTCCGTGCTCCTCACCCTTGACCGTAGTATGGAGTCGGCACAACACATTCCATGCGTCAGCAGTGTTTCCCCGACTAATAACTAGAAAGATGGTCAGTTCGGGGTCCTCGGCAGATTTTGAACACACTCACGCCAGCGAGGAGATTCCGGGATCGCCTGTACAAAAACTAGCACTAGCAGCGGCCAAAGAGACTGGAGAGCAAGTGGAAATCGCCACTGAAACTGCGCCGTCTCCTTGTTGAAGAAAGCTCCAACAGAGACCCAGGATGCCAGTGAGTAACCAATCAAGAAGAAAGCACCTGGATGTTGGGTCATGTTAGAATAGGTCCCTATGAGGTCGGGAAAGACTGATTGTACCATGCTGTCCAACCAGTAACCCTCTCGTGGCAGGAGGTGCAATCTCGGCGATATAGATGGGTACCAGGGTAACGAAAATGGCTGTCGAGGTCAGAAGTCTTGACTGCATATGATGGAGTAAAATACTCAACCTACCAGCAGCAAATCCAGTTATAAAACGAGCGAGGATGAACATGGCAATGTGGACTGAGCCAGCTTGTAAGGCGCCCCCTAGAATGTTGATGTAGGCACCAACGACCAGAGACTTTTTTCGACCGTGGACATCACAGTACCAGCCAGTGAAGATGGCCCCGAGGATCGCACCGGCAGAAAAGAGACCGAAAATGGCTCCAATAATGTTGTTGGTATAAGAGAAGAGGTCACTCTTGGCAGGATCTGTTGTCAAGTTGAAGTAGGCGTACCAGGCTGGCTGACCGACGGTAAATGTGATGATGCTAAAGTCGTACCCATAGCAAATACTACCCAGGCCGAGAGAAAGAATAATCTGAGAGCCATTGTTAGCCCACGGGATAGTTAGACTACCTAATAAGGGCTTGCTTCAGCGTACAGAAACGTTGAGCCAGCTGAGCCGGGAGCTCTTTTCCAGGTTGGGGGTTGTTTGAGTTGCACACATAGTTAATAGCAAAACTGTAAACTCTTGTCCTGATCGAAGAAAGGCAGTCCTTGTCTGTCAAGAGAAAATCTAGCGAAGAGATTAAATATCTGACAGTGGCTGGAGCCGTCGTCCAACCTCTTTGCTTGACATTGTCTATCGGATATCCCATAATCACGGTTATCTGGGCCTCAGCCACGGCCCCATTTCTCCTTGCTGCAAGATCAATGTTTGTCTCTACCCCCACATGTCAACTGCCTTGGCTTGCGTGCAACGGGCATGGTTGTGGAAATCCCTGTACATGCCAGAGTTGGAGACCCCTTTGATAAGAAGTTTGGGGTTAGATTGATAGATGATTTGTCGATAAAGGCTACTATGCTGTTATCGTAGATTGTCTGGGACGGGAACCATACCTTATCTAGACGGAGTAAACGCCACCTCCAACCCTTGCAATCTCTATCCTTCTGGTCTTGTCGGACGCAGGGGAAGAATCACAGTCTGAGAAACAATGATGTGACTCTGGACCGAAGTAATGGAGAGAAGAGTCGTGATAGGGAGCGAACTAGCTAGCTGATAATTGCAGTTACCGTGCGTTGGCTGACGCCCATGGGCCTGGCAGTCCATCATACAAGAGTACGATGGGTGTGATAGGTTGAGATATGAAAACTGATAGACACAGCCAATGGATATTTGGGCACCTACTGTAGGCTCAACGGTTCGGGCATTGGTATGAAGAACTTGATCTGCTTAGACTTTGCTGGAAAATGGAAACTCGAAGATCGTGAGCGACGAAAAAGTGCAACTGAGTCGTTCGAAAGATACCAGACTCAACGGCGGTGTTTTACGGCATTGGGTTTTAATGCTGTCAAGTGTTATTGAGTGTGTTCTTTGATCTCGTGTACGACCGCGTGTCTCGGAAATGAAAAAAAATTGATGCTAGACTCCAGAAAATCACCGGTCTCTCATCATCAACCTGCGAATACTGTGACCATAACTGGCCAAATAGTGATCATCAGGCACTAGTTTGCCTTCAGATTTATTCTAAACAGCTACCGTGTGATTTTGAGATGACAGGCTATGCTGATTATAGCAACTGGTGCCCAAGGAAACATCTCCATACTGAGGATGAAGTCATGGTTAGGCACTCGAAGGGAAGCACATATTGCTATTATTCCATGCCAATAAACATACCAAAGACAGCTATAGGGGCAAAACAGGTTTCTTTGAATCAAACTACGGTATAGATGAACAACATGTTGCCGCAACTAGGCCTTCTTTAGAAGATCGGCATCCGAACGGACCTGAGCCTTCTCCCTGTTGTCCACACCGAGCCACAGAAGATCAGGCCGACTGTAGTGTCCATGAACATCGAGCATGGCCTTGACCTTGGGAATCTCGCCCATATCAAGGTCTGCGATGATGAGACCCTCCTCCTCCTCACCCAGATCTTCGCTGATAATGCGGCCGTCAGGAGCAATGATGCATGCGCATCCGCCGCCTCCTATGTGGTAGAGCTTGCCATCGCCGAGGCGCTGGCGGTCAATGCCCGCCTGGGTGAAAAAGGACGAAGCTAAGATGACGAAGCAGTTGCCCTCGATGGCATGTGTCGTGGAGAGGTTCCGGGCACCTATTTTATGGTCAGCTGTTGTTTAGGGGGAGATTGAAATAGTTATAGTAGATTGCTTTACCTTCTCGGCACTGGGACCAAAGGGCGGTACCCTCATCAAAGGACTTGAAGTAGTTCATTGGAGGCCAGGCTGCCACGTGGATCTGCTCTCCCTGGGAATAGGTATGGTACCGCAGCAGTGGCTGCGAGTGCTCCCAGCAGGACAGGGCGCCAACCTTGCCAATATCGGGCTCATCAACGACGTTGAGGAGTGAAGCACCACTGCCATCACCGTAAAGAATTCTCTCGACGTGGGTCGGCTTGATCTTGCGGCGGTTCATCTTGATGAGGCCATCCTTTCCAATAAAGGACTGGGAAAGGTAAAGAGAGTCATTGTCGTTCTCGGAATATCCAAGGGATACAGCGATGTTATTCTGAGCAGCTGCAGCGCAGATACGCTCCATCTCGGGGCCATCTCTCTTCAAGGAGCTCTTCATATAGTCGGTCACCATCTCCCAGTCAATGGGGCGTTGCCTATTTGCCTCGTCAGCCATCACACAGCACCATGAAAATATTTTCTCAGCGTACCAGATCCATCCGGGATAGTTGGGAATCCAAACTTCAGGGAATGCAATCAGCTCGCAACCCTTGGTCGCGGCCTCCTCGATGAGCTTGATCGTCTTGACTACAGCAGCCTCCAGATCAAAGTAGCAGCCTTCGGCCTGGACAGCGGCCACACGGACAGTTTTTCCGATTGGCATTGTGGAGGGGTAAAGATGGTGTTTTTTTTACAAGTTCTGACGGATATGATTGGGCTGAACAGATAATGAATAGAATGTTGAGTTGAGTTATTGAATTGAGTTGTGTATTGATGGTTTTTCCTCTTATACATCTCGATATCTACAAACGTTTGCTTCGCATTCAGTCCGTATCTAGAAAAAAAGGATAAACAGTGCCGAACATGTTTCCCCTGTGAGTATCTACACTGCCATGATGCCTCAGATAGAGGATGTTGGAGACATGGTATCTCTCTGAGATCCCTGCTTTGTAACCCATCTCACATACAAGAAAGCACAGATCAACAGTAGTTAGTTATCGAGGCTGATAAGAACAACTGATAAGGGCAGATAAGAACCAAACTGCACATCTAGTATCGAGGAGGCCAGAAAACAGGCATCCGAATCTTGGGAGAGTTCTCCAAGGAAAGATCAGGACGATATGTCAATCGCTGAGTCGGCGGCCGCACAGTAATCCTATCGATATTATCATTAGTAATCATCTCCAACTTGAAGCTTGGGGCAATGATGTGGCTTTGGAGACTGTGGGAAGTACAGAAATGTGCACTGTATGGAGTCTATCTACGCACCACTTCAGACGACAACGCCAAGGTTGATACTCCATGAGTTGTCATCACTGAAGATAATAATACTCCGTACATTGGGACATTTATCAGCTCATCCATGTTTTTGCCTCGATGGACGTTCTAAGTAATGTTCATCGTGATGAAATGAAACACAGGCCGGAACCCAAGTCTCGATTCAATGGGGAAGCAGCAAGATGGATGACCATATAAGAGATGCTGATGAAGCAAATGTATCATTCGTAATAGTTGTATTTGTAGGCATGTACCTAAAATAAAATACCTATCTTTTCAAAATCTCAACCAGAGAGATAGTACCCGACTCTCCATCACTCAGCTTGCCACAAACCCCTCCCAAGTTCTCATGTACTGCACAAACTTGGGGCTTAACCCCTGCCGCTTCAGATACGCCTCCGTCACAGGGAGTTTTGGTAGTTGATAATCGACATCGTCTTTGACGTGTTTCGGAAAGCTTGATTGTAAAATGGCTGCTTTGCCCAGCATGACAAAATCACACCCTCCATCGAGAACCTCAAGAGCCTGCTGAGCATTCATTATCTTGCCTGATGCTCCTAGGCGAACATTTGACCGAGGAAGTTCTGTAAAAACGCTCAACAACGTGCGGCCCTCGAATCCTTTTTCTTGCGATCTTTTTGTGTAATCCCACACCGCAAGGTCCAAGTAGTCAATCTGTTCCTCTCTGAGCGCCTTGGCACAGACATCTCGAACCTCTCCCAGCTCCATGCCGTAGCGCTCCATGGAAATGCGCAATCCGATCTGGAAGTCTGGCCGGCATCTTGTTCGGATCCCGTCAATAACTTCGAATAGGAATCTCGAGCGATTTTCGAGTGAACCCCCGTAGTGGTCGGTACGACGGTTGAAAGCTGGTGATAGAAACTGCATGAAGATCCAGCCAAAGGCCGAATGAACTTCCACTCCGTCAAATCCAGCCGTCTCGGCGCGAAGGGCAGCGATGATGAAGTCTTCGCGGAGTTGTTCAACCTCTTGGAGTGATAGACCAAGCACACCAAGTGATGGGATTTCTGAGGGGCCAACGACGGTCCCAGCCATGTCTGTGCTCGCTCGTCCGCCTGCGTGGTGCAATTGAACGGACGATATGGCGCCGTGCTTTCGGATTGCATCGGCGACTCGTCGCAGCCCAGCGAGGTGCTTGTCGCTGTAGATGCCCATCTGTCCAGGAAAGACCTTGCCAAAAGGATGAACATTGGCTGCGCATGTCATGACCATGGAAAAGCCGCCGATAGCACAGCGTGTCAGCCACTCGACTTCTTCATCGGGAATGGTGCCGTCGTCATTGCATTGCCAGTTGGTCAGGGGGGCTAACAACAGCCGGTGTTTGAGAGGAGGGCCCCGTTTCAGGGGCAGCGGCTGAAATAACGCTTTTGCAGACATATTTGATGAGTTTCAAATTGCTGGATTCATCTTTGTTGTGGCCTGCATATGCGGACAGTTGCTTGCTTTATGGATTTAGGGAGCCACACTCGATGAGCCTTCGATCGATCTTCGTTATTAGGTATCCCGACTTAAATTATAAAGGGAGGTGGTGGTGGACGAACAGGATGTCGGGGATATAGACGCCCGGTCGGAAATTCAGTAGAAGGAGACGCCATTATAGAGCTGTGACTAAATAACCATCAATAATGAGGCTCTAATACGACCATGGATTCTACGATGATAGAAAGAGAGGGGTGAGCTGGGCGTTTTATGTATGAAGGTGCATAAATCAGGCTCTGGGCTGAACCTCCTCGAATCCGGTAAGCCGACGATGCTGGAGGCGATGCAATCGATATGCAGCAAGAGGAAGTTCTGAGCCTATCATGTTCATGGATACCAGCTGGGGAGTTTGAAATACATGGATGACTTGGAACGGCTGCTCCATTGCACCAACAGCTCGAGGCCAAGCTAGCGTCCGTTGAGACAACCTCCAACTCGGCTGATGCCGTCATATCTGAAGCCCGTCAGAGCCTGCAGTCCAAACTAACGGGGACCAACGTTGTATCGACAATCGGGTCTGGTTTGTCCGTCATCGGTGGCTTCATGACCTTCAGTCCCTTTGGTTTGGCTGGAGTTGGCCTGATAGCTTTGGGCACATTGGCATCAACAGCTTCATCTCTTACGAAGAAGTTGATTTTTGAGAAAGGCGCCGCCACAGCCTTCGGAGACGCCATTAAAAGTATTCTATCTCGTCCGGCGAACTGCAGACTCTGAATGAGGACATTGAGAAGGCCAAAGAACAACTGCTCATCTCTCTCGCCCTGTTCTTGGAGGCACTGCAGATGGAAGCCCCCTCAATTCCCCCAGGTCCTTGCGGACCCCATGACCGCGGCTGTTATCGACTCGCTATTTGAGAGCTATTTGAGAGCTATCCAGACATCAACAAGGACGAAGGTGAAGTGACCATTGCCGCCCTTCCGGGGACTGTGAATTTCCGGCTGCAGTGTGCATTCGTACCCTTCGGCGGCCAAGAAGCCTACAACGTCTCTGGTTCCAGCTCCGACAAGCGAAGCGCGGCGGGTCATGGGTAGGCTACTGGACCTGGTGGTTCGCGAAAACAATGTCAAGGCAGTGCCTCACAAGGCGGTACTACATCAAACTAGGGAGCACAAAAGGGGTTTGTTGACGATCACACGAAATTCATTGTCGGTGGGCATCTGGAGCCAGAGGACAACATCGGCGATAAAAGCTGGTATATCCTCCCCATTTTCCAAGCGCACAATGCACCGCGTGACGTATTTGATAGAAATTTTGGAGGTAAATCTATGATTACTTATGGGAGAGCATGGGCTGTTCGGATTCCTAGGCCGCGACGGCGACGGTGATATGGGGGCGGGATTGTGTGAGGAGGGCGACACACCTTGAAATGGCGCTGAACTCGAAGGAGAATTTGTGTTGGGTGTATAACCTCCTTGGGTCGAAAGTCACCATAGGAAGTTAACGGTATCCTGATTGAATATACACATCGGTTGTTTGTTATATAGTAGAGTCTGGGAATGTCTGCTGGACAAATGATTCCACATCTTCCCACAACACCTCAGGGTACTCCAAAGCCGGAAAGTGTCCACCTCGCTCATGTGCCTTGTAAAAGACCAAGTTTCCAACCTCTTTGGCCCATGACTCTGGTACTCCAGAGTTGTCATAGGGGAACTGGCTGTATCCCATGGGTTTCTCGATGCGTGGAGCTACGGCGGGTTCTGGATATAATGAGTAAGAAGTCTCGCGGTAGGCGTAGAAGCTCCTTGCGGTGGTTTGAGTGAGATGGTAGGTAGAGATGTGTGTGAGGATCTGATCCAGTGTAAGGCTTGTTGATGGGTCGGTCCATGAGAGGAATTTCTCTCCGATCCAAGCCAAGAGGCCGACGGGGTTGTGACTCAAGACGAAGCCGAGTGTTGCTGGCCGGGTACCTTGCTCAAGAGCATAGGCTTGTTTGATGTTGACGAATTCCTGTGATCGGGCTAGGACTTGGCGATCCTGGGGTGTGAGTGAGGTGTCGTTCTGAGGGTCTGGTACACCGGGAGGCTGAACACTGGGGATAAAGTTGAGGTGCACCGCTGGTATTATTAGTTAATTGAAATACTCCTACATTTTAACATGGTACATACCCTTGCAGCTGGATGATGATAAAGCGAGGGTCTGAGCAACAAAGGATCCGATGTCCCCTCCTTGCGCCACATAACCCTTCCCGAACCCCAGGCCTCGGAGCAGGCTATCCATCACGGCAGATGTATTGGCTATTCCCCAGCTTGAGTCGATAGGCGGACCACTTGAAAAGGTAAATCCTGGAAGTGATGGAACGATCAAGTGATATGGACTCGAGCCTGGATCATATCGTGACTTCACAATTTCGAAAATGTCCATGAACTCGAGGAAACTGCCTGGCCAACCATGGAAAAAGGCAATCGGAATGGCGTCGGTCTTTTTAGAGAAGAGAGCCATAAAGTGAATTTGCAATTCCGTCGTGTCGACAGTAAGATTGGCCATGAAGTGAGGGTGTCGGTTGATATTTGACTCAACTTCTCTCCAAGAAAACTTGTCGCGCCAATGCTGCAGAGCCGTGGTCATCCATTCGTGGTCCACTCCAAATCGACGGTCAGTCTGCGAGTTTTCCCAAGTGATTTGAAGGTCTCTCTGCTGAGAAATGTCTCTCTCAAAACATTCGACTACGTTTTTGGGGATGCTGAGTTGTGTTGGGTGGACGGGGATGGTGGCGCTTGGAGGAAGCTGACCCCATGGTGTTTGACCACCAAGGCAGGGGACAGCCAGAAAAACAAGAAGAGTGGTAATTGGCATCATATTTGCCATGATTGGAGATTTATTTTCATTGAATCTCCAGAAGAATCGTCTCTTTATATAGATGGAGTATTCCGGCGTGAACAGAAGTGTCCGAAAACTTGCCGCCGAAAAGTTTCCGAAGGAAGCGATCGTCTAATTAAAAGGATTCACGCGCCAAGACACAAAGACTCTGGAAGGATCATCCCTAACCTTAGAAGGAACGGTTAACCTGGAGATGAATGCATTTTAGGGAAAGGATCTGTTGCACCCTGATAGACGTGGATGCTGTTCCCAGCTCCCTAACCAGTGGGCATCATTGCCTTCAATGCCGAGTCCGTAAGAGACCGCCGACCACAGTGACAAACTCATATTGTTGGCCCACCGATGCTAGAGGTGCTTGGGGTTCAGTTCCTGGTGGTTAAAGACATTCAACTCCTGGCGATGGCACTATAGCTAAGTGCATCATTCTCGAGGGGAGGACTTTAAAGTTCATGGATTTTGCCCTCTTGGAAGCCGTTATGACAGGTATAACAATAGCGCTGGCGTTTCCGCATGACCACATCTGCTCTGAGAGAAACTTTATGCTGCTGCATAAGAAGGTTCTCACAACAAAACGTTGCTCCTCAACAAACCGAGTAACGGTTCTTTATAGTTTAA
Source organism: Fusarium euwallaceae (assembly GCA_002168265.2). Taxonomy (NCBI): domain Eukaryota; kingdom Fungi; phylum Ascomycota; class Sordariomycetes; order Hypocreales; family Nectriaceae; genus Fusarium; species Fusarium euwallaceae. Next base: position 98,742 of record NHTE02000061.1, read on the forward strand.
CTCTGAGCCAGGCTATAAAAGAACTTCTGTCCTCTGGCTGCTTAGGGCCTAAAACTTCTCCTCCCATCGTCTGATCTTGTTTACACCTCATTTCTAATCACACTCGTCAACACCGGCTAAAAGGACAGCGCGGAAAAGGTCTCAGTCCAACTTGCAGTTTCAGACACATTGAAACCATGGCTACGACTCACCCCATCGCCAATAATCCTTCCAAGCTCAACGAAGAGCCCCACGCCGAAACCGACCAGAAAATCCTCAACGAAATCAATCGTCACAATCATGGAATAGCCGAGGGATTTTTCCAAAGGTTCTTCAAAGGCTCGCCTTTGGACAACCCACTAAAAAAATACGCCCATCACCTACGAAACAGTTTCGTATCCCGCCTACCAGAATCAGAGGAGAAACCCGACCTTCCAGGCATCTCGCACCACTTCCTCTTCTCAAGTACCACGGAGTACAGCTGGGCCAAAGTCCAAGTTATCGGACTTGAGCTTGATGCGGAGTACTACGACCACGACTCTGGCCTCGTGCAACTCTACAAGTACGCCCGAAAGGTCTTTAGAAGCCAGCCAGCCCGTCTCTTTCTCCATGGAATTTATATCTTGGGTCACGTGGCGGAACTCTGGGTGTTTGATCGAGTTGGGATGTATCATTCCACCCCTTTAAACCTGAGAGATCACCCAAAGGGAGTTGCAGATATATTTGCCCATTACTTGGGCCTGAAAGATCTTGACCTTGGTATCAACCCGATCCTCCGTTCCGACCCGACAGGGTTATACATCCTCGCTAAGGGAGAGAATCAACCCGAACCTGGACTCTCTCAATTTTATCTAGAAGGCGAACCCATCGCGTCTCCTGAAGAAATTGTGAGCACCAGACCGATATGCTACCGAGCGAGGATATCGACTTCGACAAGAGCCGAGTTCGTCGTCAAGTTCACTTGGAGGAAAGAAGATTGGAGATCAGAATATTGGGAATATTGGGAATCAGAAGCTCAAAGATGGAGAGTTCGTCGTTCTGAGAAGGACATGTTGCGACTTGTCAAGAAGCGCAAAGTCGGTGGCGTGGTGCAAATGTTTAGCCACCAAAAGGTCGAGAGTATCTGGAGTGGTCGCAGAGGCATGAGATTTCCCACGTTGGAAAAGCCGGGTGAAGACTTGAGTTTTCCAAACCCGAGCTTTGAATGTATGGTCGTTTATCCGCTCGGCCGTCCTCTTGCTCGGTTTCACACGGTTGAAGAGTTCCTTAGAGGTTTCCGCGATGCCATTGCTGGGTATCGTTCGTTACATCTGGATGGCAAGATTCTACATCAAGATATCTCACCGAACAATATTATGCTCGCAGAAGCCAGGCAGGAAGGGGAGCCATGGGGATTCCTGATTGACCTCGATCTGAGCATGGAACTTGCCGTTGGTCCAGCCAAACCAGGTGAAATCATCGGAACAAAGGCATTCATGGCCATTGATGTGATGAAGCGCAGGCAACACTCATACCGTCATGATCTAGAGTCTTTCTTGTACGTGTTTCTGTGGATTGCCATCTGCGGTGGTGATCGGAAGTTGCCCGCTGATAGTCGGCTTCAGCGCTGGCTGGTTGGAGACTGGAGTGAATTAGCTCAGAAGAAGACGGAGGACATGGAAGATGGAAACTTTGCTGGGATCGTGGCCGAGTTTACGCCCCAATTTCGAGGTCTAGAGGGCCTGGCTTATAGGCTGCGTGATGTTCTCTTCTGCGAAGAAATCGGGGCCGAGGAACTGTATTCTGCTTTCTTCTCCGCAATCGACGAGACTTTGGCCCTGCAAAGGTTTTGGCATGAAGGCGGTTGCTAGTTATGAAATGGAAAGATCTCTAATTGACTCAAGTCTCGAAGTAAATAGATCTACGTGTAACTTGCTTGATTCCAGATGGCGCCTGAGCCCACATATCACCCCCTCCAGTATGTCTCCAACATAGCTTTGACAGTCATTGGCTGCACATTAGGAACCTTGGCGTTGAGCTCTCCTGGGATGTAACAAACTTCTTCATCGGCCGTACATCGGGAGAAAATAGCCATGAACCACTGAAACCGAGGTTTGGGGAAGGTGGCGTAGCACGGAACCTGCGAAGGCAGTTCGGTTAACTCGCCTCTCTCGAGTTTCTCTACGGAATCGTAGAAAACTTAGAATTTCGACCCTAGACCATCAAGTTAGAAATGGTTGTAACACATGGTTCGGACACTTACCAGTTGTGCCTTCAGCCAAGTTGACAAATTCCTTCCAGGTGATGATGTCGCCTGCAATCCTCGTTGTTTCGGGCCACTCATCGAGGTCCATAGCTGCTACTACGTACTTGGCAACGTCAAAGGAATATGTCACCGTGAAGCGCGCATCTCCATCGCCTGGGATGGCTGCTACCTTTCCGGCAATATCAATCCCGAAAGGAGAGGGGCGGAGGTATGACTTGATATGTGGGTGACCCCAGTAGTCCAGGAAACATCCGTTCTGGAAGAGTGTCCACTCAAGAGAAGATTGTCGCAGAGTTTCGATGGCTTGGAAGTAGTAGGCGAGGACAGGAAGCTCTTTAACGGCTCTGCACATCATTAGTACAGCCCAGAAACTCCGGTATGGATACTCAGGGCGTCACTCACTCCTTAGGATAGTTGATCCCAAATGCACTAGGAACAAACCGCTTGGTGTGGACGGACGCTTCGGACGCCTTGATCAAGTTACCTTGTCCAATCTCAAGGGCATTGCCTTCATACGGCAGGCAGCAAATGACGGTATGAATCTCATGGCGCTCGAGGGCCTCAGCGAGGGAGGTAACATCGGAATAGTTGACCGTCACAGATGTGACAGTATCATCGTTTCTTGGTGTACTCTTTTTTTACATGTCGTTAGCTACCTAGTTTACTCGAATTGATTCCAACCCATTGGGAACATGATACTAACACTTCTGGTGAGAAGAAATGGCTTGTGGCGGGTCTGGGTTTTCAAAACCTCCAAAATGGTTTTCCCCACCTTGCCCGTTCCTCCAGCCACTGCGATATTTACCATGGTGGTACCGTTTTGAAAATCTTAAGAGATAATGGAAAGTTGGGAAAGTTGAAACATATGTGAAAGTGCAAAGTTGCATAGGTAGTCCTTGCCCAAGCTTTATATCACTTCAACTCACCCAAAGAATGGGTCCTTGACCTATCATGAAAAGTCTTAACTCCGGTTGTGCTGACAGCTAAATCCGGACATGATCCGTGTTTCTCTCAGGGGTTGGATAGGGTGGGTCTATATGTACTCATGGTACATATACTAGCCGCGTAACCAACCACCTCACTTACCGTATCAGACCCTAGGATTTTATCAGAAAACTTTTGAACAATGTCGCTCGATGAACGATCATTAAAAAGTATATTGCTGTCTCTGGACTGCATGTGCCATGCTCGGATGCTTAAATTCTCTGAACCTCCTAAATGTGCGCATGCCTTGGCTCGCTAGGCATTACTAGATTCCCCTCTGGTCTATAGTAACCCTCCCTAAAGCTTCAAGGGGCAAGTAACTAAAGATATTTGCATAAAGGTACCTTAGGTACCGACAGGGATGAACGGCCTTGGCGCTGGTAGCTCCAGGACAAAAGTTGGTCTGGTGGGTCACTTGCTCTTCGCTAATAAGAATCACCTTGTCGGCTTGACCTGTGGCACGAATGCAACTCTTCTCCTGGTAGTCAAGGTGCAGCTAGTTCACAGGGGCGTGGTGGTTGGCCTTTGTATCGAGGTACAAGTCACCCTGTATGTTGTCTGCGGGGAACTGACAAACAGACAGGGGTTCGATTGTACCGGACGAACACGCTTCGCTTCGTGCATCTCAAAAACGATTTTAGTGAACGCTGCATCTGGGTATACGTCTGTCTATATACTCCAGCTGTCGCTCTCAGAGTTTCTACACAAGCGCGTGTGTGTGGTGGTCCTAACAGGAAGTGGCCCCGTTGCTATTCTAGGCGGACCATCAAGCAACAAGTCCTCGGGGCAGTGACTGAGCTCTACCAACGAGGGTAAAGTCGTTAGGGAATCTTTGATTGATTTCATCCCGTTTAGGAAGAACGTGAAGATGTCTCAGAACTGGTCCACGGTTCCTGCAGTGTAAAGTCCAGAAATACGAGCGGTGGGAGGTCAGAGCAATTCAGAGACTCGACGTATGGTTACTGAACTTGTTTCCAAGCCGTCGAACGAAGTTGAGGAATACAATAATAAGATTGCCATTCAATTAATAAGCATTGCCATGTTTCTGGAAATCATCAGTCCCAGACTCAGCTGGGTCAAACTTTCACCTACTCTAAAGGGAAGAGCCAAGTTCTGCATGTCATCAGAAGAGGATGTCGGTGATCGAAATACCCATTGTTTCTAGATGAAGCAGTGTTAGTCTCTGTAGTAGTCTGCAGTGGCCGCGTGAACGTTTCGACTAGCCTTTGCTCACAGGGTCTAGGAACATCTTCAGGAAGACCTCCACGACGAGACCAACGTTTGACGATGCACCTAGGGCATATCAGCTAATGTCATATAATAATTCAATCAGGCTTCACATATGATTCGCAGTCTAACCTTTAATTCCCCAGACGATATCTGGGTTTTGCTTGTCGCTTGATTAGACAGTTAGCATAATCAATCATAGAAGTATTTACTTCCCACCGAGCAAGTGACCCCCAACACCGACTTTATGCACTCCTCCTCCAACACAAGCTAGACCGTCCTCCTGAAGCGCGGTATACAACTCTCCCTAAAGATAACCCCCAGCAACCGTCACTTCAGACTGCTCTTTGTTGATTTTGACACCTTTCAAATGAGAAAGTCAATTACCAGACCGTCGTCCAAGGCACTGGCGCCGTCTGCATGGTGACCACCGCACTTGACGGCAAGGGGAAGACTCGTTTTATCCAGTGGAGATGATATCGATGGCGGGTAGCCAAGCTGTGTGTGTGCACCTCCCGGCTTGCAAAGAGGACAGCGGTTGACACATTCTCAGCGGTTTCGACAAATGCGGCAAGTTTGGCTTTGGCATTGAAAATCGCAGAGAAGAGCTTTGGGGCGTCACTAAATTTTGAAGAGTTGGTGTCGATGATGTCACCTTTGAAACCGGCTTTTCGCAGGCTGTCGACCGCTATAACCATTTCGATTGATTCTAAACCTACAAGGCTTCAGTAGAGACGCAAGTATTAGTACAGCTGTGGTGTCATTATCTAACTGTCTGCTAATGAATTCTCTGGCGTCGGCTCCACGATGTGCAACGGCCGCCATGCTGACGAAAAGGTTGGATCCTTTTGAGGCAACCGAGAGTGATCGTCGGTGTCAATTGAGAATCTGCAGCAAGGGGACCAGTGATGAGTAACGACGTCACTCCACTGAGTTGCCATGTGTCTAGATCCATGCCGCTGCCCCAGAGACCCATTGTACATTACGCTGCATGGGAGAGGGAGGGATGAACAGAACGGTTGCCGCATTCGGGTGATGGATGACGGATGCGGTTTAGGAAGCAAAGGTGGACGCTAGCTAAAAGGGGCATCTAGCCACCCAAAGCGTTTGGGTTGCTACCCGAAAAGGCAATTTTGAAGCAGCCTTTTCAAGCTTAGCGGACTCTTAACAGTCTAAACCTGTTTAGGCTTCACCTTGGGTCCACTCCCAGTCCCTGCCAAGGTACAGGGGTATCTCCACGTCAGGGGCAGTCTAGACAGGGATGTGCCCATGTCAGCACCGCCACACCGCTCCATACTGCCCCTTTCCAATTTCGCTTAATTTGACTCCCCGTCTTCCGGTGTCGATCGTGGGGTAGCGGGCCGGTCCACACGATCCCGATCCGATGTGGACATGGGTATAAAGTCCCCTGCATAAGGATTGCTCCTGACAACGATTAAAATGTCAAGAGAATTATCTCTCTGTACCAAAGTTTAGTCAAAATGTCACAAGAAATTCTGTTGCCCGTCATTCTTGGCCTCGTCTTTCTCTTGGTCAAATTCGTTAGTTTTTCCAAACAGACAGGCAAACCGATTCCTGGTCCCCCTTCGCTTCCGCTGATTGGAAATCTCCTGCAATTCAAATCCCCCAGCATTCTCAAGACATGGGCACGCCAATACGGGGAGATCTACCAAGTACGCCTTGGCCCCGCGCAAAACTGGATCTTCTTAAACAACCCCAAGATTGTAAAAGATCTTCTAGAAAAAAAGTCAGCTGCTACATCCACTCGCTCCAGTTTCGTGTCGGCAAACATGGTTTCGGGTGGAAGACGGATGGTTCTTATGCCGTATGGGAATCACTGGAGGACACTTCGGTCGATCATTCATGCTTCTTTGACACCGAAGGCGGCCAATGTGTTGCAGCCTGCTCAGAATTTTGAGGGGAAGCAGTTGATATGGGATATTTTCAACAGCATTAACAACACTAGCGAAACTCAGGAAGCCAAGGACGATCGAGAGATGGGCTTCTACACTCATGTTCAGAGATACTCGGCATCGGTTATTCTGCTCATGGTTTATGGGTTGAGGGCTCCGACATGGGTAAGTAAAACTTCTATTTCGTCTTCAAAGGGATTCAAGTAAGTCATTACTGACTTGATGCATGTTTAGGAGTCCAACGCCATCACTCAAATCTACAAAGTGATGAAAGACTTTGGCAGGGTCGCCAATCCCAGTACGTTCAATCAGCTTCTCTTGGCAGATACAACATCCTAACACTAATCTAGTGTACGGCGCCATTGATATTTTCCCTTGGCTCTTGAACTTGCCCAAGTGGGTGCACTGGTGGAACAGCGACCTCAACAGGATTGAAGAGCGCCAGAGTGAAGTCTGGCTCCACTACTGGAACCAAATGAAGGACAAGATTGACAAGGGTGAAGCTCCTGACTGTTTTGGTCGCCAGTTTGTAGAAGCGGGTTATCGACAGAAGGGTATTAGTGAGTTGCAGGCTGCCTATGTCTGCGGAAGTACGTTTCTTATCCTCTTTGGTTAACATTTGACTAATTCTCTACAGCAATGATCGAGGCCGGATCCGATACCACTGCTGCATCGGTCAACAACGGACTTCTTTACCTCAGTGCTTATCCAGACGTGGTCGCCAAAGCTCATGAGGAAATTGAGCGCGTGGTGGGTAGCAGTCGATCCCCCACCTTCGAAGACGACCTACCCTACATCCGAGCAATCGTCAAAGAAACTCTGCGGATCCGACCAGCCACCACCATGGGCGGACCCCATGCAGCCGACCAAGACATTGAATACAATGGGTACATCATTCCCAAAGGAACTGGTCTAATGCTGCATCAGAATGGGATCCAAATGGATCCAGACCTTTATCCAGAGCCTGAAAAGTTCAACCCAGACCGCTTCCTTGATCATCCCCTCAAAGCGGGAGACTACGTTGGTATCGCAGATCCTTACAAGAGAGACCACTGGACGTATGGAACAGGACGAAGAATTTGCTCAGGGATGCACGTAGCCGAGAACAGTTTGCACATTGTCTTTGCCAAAATACTGTGGGCTTACACAATCAGTGCACCCAGGGATGATGGAGGTAAATTGTTACAGGTTGATCTCTCGGATAATGCGTTTGTTTTGGGGGCAGTTACTGTCGCGAAACCCCATCGATGTATCTTTAGTCCTAGGAATTCTCAGGTTGCAGAGACGATTGTTAGGGAGTGGAAGGAGGCAGAGAGGGAAGGGTTTCAGCTTGGGGATCGTAAGGTAGGCATAGATAAGATTATTGCGTCAACACAGACAAAATAAATCAGGTGGCAAGAGAGTATATTAAAATAATCATATTATGACAGAAATACTCTTAGCATGAGTTCTAATCCCTTCTGTTCCAGTCCCGCAGAGCTTGCTGTCTGTTGTCAGTCTCTCACCACCCGTCTCGCGTATTCTCTCTTTGACGATCCCATTACCATTGCCCACTATGTTTATTCGTCGTTAAAGAAATTATCAAGTTATTTGCCTTACAAAAAGCCATGGACACCTTCGGTCTATCAGAATGGAGCCCTGTGGTGGCTGTGGCGCGAGGCACTCCTGCACAACCCCAGAGTGTGCATAAGGCTAACAGACACAGAGAAACCAGGCTGTGTGGCAGCATGCACCGGAACATGGCGTCACATGAGTCTGAATGAGACTGCAAACTGAAAAAGTGCCATTCCCCACCTAAAATTGTGTTTAATCAATCTCGCCTTTTTCACTCCTTTTGACACAAGTTCACAACTATGACAACTCCACGGCCATCACTCTATCAACCATTGGATAGCCCGAGCAGCCACATTCGATTGATTGAAATTTTATCACAATCTCATGAAGAAAGGGTCAGCTGCAAACTACATACCGTCTCTCTCGATACAAAGCCTTACTACATCCGTCTTTCTTACGTCTGGGGCGACCCCTCCGTGACAGAAGAGATTCTTGTCGATGGCATCCCAACACAAGTCACGGTCAACCTCGCAAACGCTTTAAAACATGCCAAGAAACACTGGATGGGCATAAAAAGGGAATCTGGAAATGCTTTCAATCCATCAGACTTTCGGATCTGGGCCCACGCAATCTGCATCAACCAGGATGACCTTACAGAGAAGACGGCCCAGGTTCAACTCATGACGACTCTATATTCGTCGGCAGTATTTGCACTTGGTTGGATCTCATCAACGGATGAGGGGATCGCCGACGCCCTTTCCGCGTTTCGCCGTCTGTTTAACGCCCTGGGAACTAGCTACGAAGCTATCAATGGCCACCATGTTCCCGATCTCGACGGGCTAGATTGGGCTGGTGATTTTATTGAAATGAAAAAGGCATTGGCATCACCCCATGATGCGTCTTATTTTAATCCAAAAGATCACACCTTTATCACCGGAAGTCTCGAGACCTTTGCGCGGTGTACGTTCTGGACTCGGGTATGGATCCAGCAAGAGATTACCCTCGCTCCCAACGTGTACTACGCTTGTCCGGCAAGGACCATTTCCCATGGAAAGCTATACTTGACAGTCGACTCAATTTACGCCATGTTGACAGAGCGGCGTTATGTCAAAGCGACACCATTTTTTGAACCAACAGCCCATAATCTAGCCAACGAATTAGACCGTGTCTATGGCCGCTTATCAATCCGGTTCCTAGCTTATATGCCATCCTTACACTCCAAACTCCTTGCAAGACTAAAGGTGTTAATCGACACCTTTAGTGGAGAGTTGGCGGCCACGCGTCCGGTCGATTATATTTACGGGCTTCTTAGTCTTACCGGCCTTGATATGGTCCCAAACTACTCTAGGGCCGCGTCAGATGTCTGGATAGAGCTGGCGACCACCACAGGATCCGAGGACTCCGTATAATTCGCTTTGATGGGTTCGAGGGAGAATTTGTTGCTCATGTGCATAGGTAGTCCAAGATGCTGGCATCAGATCACTTTTTGGAGTGAATCACTGCATGCTTGGTAGCTTGGCGGATGGCATCTCGACCACGAGCTGAAAAGATCGACAGAGGTATAAGAATCCCGGAAGTCGCACATGTAGATCCCCCTTTTTCGTACTCGGCAGTCTCCAGACAATTGATACATCTAAAGTCATCCTATTTATATCATCTACATTTACAACATGAAGTTCCTCTCCCTCTCTGCCCTCGTTGGCCTCGCCGCCGCATCCCCCATCGCCGCTCCGGCTGGGTGTTCTACTGCCCCTGGCTGCACTATCCCCGGCTCCCTCGGCATGCTGTCTTCGGCCCACACGCCCAACAGAATCGACGTCTACCAAGGCACCGGCGCCAGTGACCCCGAAGTCTGTCGAGCTCGATGCTATAGTGCCGCGTTCCCCGGCTGCAAGGCCTTTGCCGTGAGAAAGTCATCCGGAAGCAACGGAGCCTGCACCCTCTGGGATTACGCCGTGCCGTTCCGCGCCCCCGAGGGCACCGAGACATCCAATACCTACTACTATAACCTCCCCGAAGGCATCGTTGGCTGGGTTCCCGAGAACGTGGCTCAGCACTACAAGGCCGATACAAGCAAGACTAAGGGAAACTACAAGGACTGTCGTGCTCTGTGCATCTCCGAGCCTACCTGCAAGGGCTTTGGCTTCAAGAACGGCGGCAATTGCCAGCTGTACGACGTCTCACTGGCTGGCAAGGTCAAGGCAAAGGCTGATAGCCCGTATATTCACTACCAGCTGGACTGCACTGCTGCTCCAATCGCCCCCGTCCCCTTTTAAGTGGCGATTGATTGAAGGGTTGGGGAGGAGGGATCGACAGTTGGGGGGCTGGGTGTATACTTGTAGCTTCAAAAATAGGAAATGAGACAATGATAATGGATACGTAGCTTCTTTATTAACGTTCTTGAGTAAATGTGAATCTATCACCGGACCTTTAATTCCTCCTTAATGATTCTCTCAACATGCCTCTAGTTAATCTCGGCCGGGATTATCCTCAAGTCGGCGGTGATTCTTGATGCCAGGAATCAGGCAGTCTAGGCAAGCAAGGCACACAGTGTAATAACGAGACATAAACAGTGTGGCTGAGACTGGTGTTCTTTGCCACGTGTTGGGGGGAAGCCACAGGAGCATAGCCAGCAAGTTGTGAAGTGGCTGAGCCAGTGACGGACTTCGAAACCAACCAACCGTGGGAGTTCAAGAACTTCAACAGTAGTAGATTTGGCAAGCTACCTTACCTACCTTACAACCGTGGGAGTAACGCTCAGGCGTCAGACACAAGCACTATCCCGCTACGAAAACATTTAATCAAATAATGTCCTAATGCGTCTTCTTATTTAGAAATGCAGCACTCCTTTCAACTTGGATATTTCAAAGGTACAAAGATGAAGTATTTAATAAGCGACTTTGAGAGAAACCGGACATATTTATCACACATGCCCATGCCGGTCCCTCAATCTACTTTCACAATCAACACAACGTCTTGCTCTACCAAGACTATTCCTTACACGGCGTGTTCTCACTTGCACCCAGTTTCGACAATAACGGCGACTTGTGTCGCATTAAGGGACCATGCGATTCAGTGCATGCATGTTCCAGAACTTCCACATCCAACCATAGATAGACAAGGTACTTTACCCTTGCTGCAGCCGATATCCATGCCAGGAGCTACGCGATTCACAAGACAAGGGCTATTATGACTTATAGAAGATTTTTTTTTTCTTGTTAGTTTACTATGGGAGCACCGCTTTCATATCCTCGTTACTCGTATGCCTTTCTCTGTAACCATTTTTACGCAACTGTTATCACACCTTATGTTAATATCGACCAATAAGAGAGTTGGGGTGGAGACGAGACGAACCGAAGATGAGGGTACCGTGGTCATTGCCGATCCGCTCGGCAAGGTTGACATCAGCGGGGACAGGGTCACCGTCGATGGGGTTCAGAAGAGCACGGAGGATAGGCTGGCCATCACCCTCCATCTGTAGGGAGATCTCTGAAGCCGAACTGGAGAAGTCTGACGATAAAGGAGCGGCATTAGAAACGGAATCCCAAAGAAGAGTTTGTTTACTTACTCTCACCGCCCCATTCGAAACTTCCATCATTGTTTCCAATGTAGTAGTTGAGGTCAAGCGTGGATTCAGGAGCACCGCCCGCGCCGTCGCCGCACTCGGCGTGGAGGATGTGGCCGTCCTCGAGCCAGATGTTCACGGAGGTGTCGTGGAAGTTGCCCATGGCTGCGGTGTTATTGATTTTTTTGCGGGAGAGGAAGAAGAGTGAAGAGTGTGGTGATGACGAAAGGAACTGGAGGAGAATGCAGGGTTTATATCCCCACAGACAAGGACTCTTATCCCTGCCTCAGGCCTCACGCAGGGTCCTCCCACATACAGTGACAGTGTCTCACCCCTCGTCTGGAGCTGCACCTCCACAGCAAGCACGAGTCAATCACGAAAAGCCGTTGGTGGAGCTGCCACGACGATATGCAGTAAGCCCACTTCCCACATCCTCCTCCATATCCATTTGTTGCTTTTACTCGTGAAGGACCCGCCTTGATGCATGCCAACCGCTCAGTACGACGACACCAAACAAGGTCCACCAAAACCTTCAGCGCCAGGAGAGCCGCCGCCATAGGCCAATCAACAGGAGGCCTCCCTCATTCTCGTGAGAATAAGATTGCTCTTTTGCTGTTATATAAAGAAAACAGCTTTACGGCTGAGAGACCCAGGAGTGCAGGAGTGTCAGAAAGAGGTGCATGTAACCATGGGACGATAGTCATTGGGCTTACATGGAGGCGCAGCAGCTCCCATACATGATGCTAAAGCCTTGGCACATATTCACGGCGAGTGGAGGAAAGTCGCACAGAGAGTCATTCGTGCAGTAAACAAGACTCTCTGGCCACGTAGGGGTTGATGACATATTTTTGGTTGTCAGGGTGGAGTTTCGACAAGGGGTGACAGAAAACGGTTGATGGGCTCACGTTGCACTAAAATTAAACGCAAACTTACAGCCAGAGTGGGATAGATAACAAAGAGAAGAGACACGTTAGCATACTAAAAACGCTCAAAGCCTTCATCGCCTCGGACTGACTGTCATCTGGACATTCTTGGTCAGGCGTGAAGGTCAGTTCGGCTGGTGAGCTCTCAATAATGGCGCGGCAGAAGAGGCCTAGTCTAGACAGGGGTCCAACAGTAGTTGTATGATGTAGGCGCCCGCTAATTGGCCGAAGGCCATGATGTCGTCTGGGTCACCGCCGAAATGCCGAATGTTGTTGTCGCGAACCCTTTTCAATGACAATGTCATATTTTATATGCTAAGAGGCATTGACTGCTCTTCGTCATAAGACAAGAAAAACCCAAAAACATCGAGCCGGTAGTTGATGGCGACCATACCCGCCTCTGAGTCTCGAAGGTATAAATTCTAGTCTGGATTTGCTGGGGCTAGAAACAGAGATAAGAAGAAACGGCAGGTCGCGAATGTTCCACTATAGGGTAGGTGGTTGATGCACAACCAAGCTGAAGTGGAGCTGAAGTGGAGCTAGGGAGCAAACATGTCTCAATAGTGCCTGTTAGCGCTGAACCGAACCATTTGTCGCTTGAGCAGATTCGCTTCCCTTCACAACACCAAATTCCCAACCCCGTCTATGAGCGCACGCTAACTCAGATAGTGGCATTGTGAGGGTGCCAAACTGAAGTCTTTGTTTGAGGTCTCATCGGCAACGTCAGAGACTTAGATCAAGCGCAAGGAGAGAAGAATCATTGAGAAATGAAGAAAACGACAAATGACAGATATCTAGCGAAACTATCTACGGTTCCGGTCACAATTCTTTTCCATCATTCCAAAGACAACAAAAGATAAGCAAATAGAGTTCTTACGTAATCCTTCACATGTTCCATTTCCCCGCAGACTAAACTAGGAACGTACTCTAGGACTGTTGGGAGCAACCTCACTTCACATCAGCAACTTCTTTCAATGCATTGACACATTTTATTACCGCACTCTCACACAATACGCCATGGCGAGCACGGTCGCACTCGTTGATGAAAAGGGTCTTGATCGGATGAGTAAGGATGAGACCGTCAGCAGTAGCGACAAGGGGTCGTCAGACACTTTACCCAACAATGACTCAGGCAACAGGGGATGGCTTTTTCCCGCTCTCGAGACTGTCTCTTCATACATTCCCATTCCAAAGGCGTCAAGTTTGACTTCTTGGTATTCTACCGAGGGGAAACAAAGATCTGATGATATTGACAGATGGCTCGAAGCAGAGGGTATCCGGTCGCAACGCTGCTTTAGAGCCATTTTGTTAGGGGACAGGGAACAGACTGAAACTTTTTGGAAACAGTCGCGTCTTCTTTCTGAGCCGCTTTCGGAAGAGGAGCTGCAGTCGCTTCGATGCGAGGTTCGACGCGTCTTTTTGGAACGGTTTTGGAACGAGATTACTTTGCTTGTTGATCGGGTTGAAAAGAAGCGACAGGATGAGGAATCTGATGAGTCGACAAGCAACTTTCTGGAAACTCTGCAAAAGATTCTGGAGATTCAGGAATCTGGAGAAAGCGAGACAACCCAAGCAGAACGATTGATTTCCATGTGCCAGGACCCAGATTTCCGAGAGGCCTTTCAACAAGAGAAAGACACATTGGAGGAGAAAGACGCAGAATTGCTCGGCTTTGAACAACCCAAGATTTCAACCTGCACTTGCGACGCAGACAGGTTTACCCTCAGCCAACTCCAAAGAGTCTTTGCCCCAAACTACCAAGCAACCGAACACGACTGGTTCCACTTCGACCACCGCTTCCCCTCCATGGTCCGCGAAACACAAGTCAACATGACCGACTACTCTTTAGCAATCACAGACGTCCTGATGAGTTCATGTCGAAGAAGCAGATGGTTGCATCTCTACGATGACTGCGCCTGCATGCTCTTCGTCGCCGATATATCTCGCTACTGGATCCGCATCGAAGAAGTCATGGATTTTGAAAACTATGATCTTTTAAAGGGTACCATTCAAGTTTTCGAAAGTATCGCAAATTCGGATCGATTGTCGAAAAAGCCTTTACATTTGGTTTTATCGAATGTCACGGCTTTCAAAGCTCAGTTGACTATTCATCCTTTGGCTGAGTCTTTTCCGGAATATACTGAGACAACCGATGAGGAGGCGATTCAGTTTGTGGTCAAGGAGTTTTTGGCTGTTGTTAAGAAGAGGGAGGTTGTTAATGTTTCTACTTCGGATATTACTGCTCTTACTGGTATTGGGAGGGTTCTTGATGATTTGGAGAGGACGGTTTTGAAGCCTTTGGTGGAGGAGCTGGTGGAACATGGTGGTTTATAGTAGTTGGGTGAAGGAGATTTCTGTCTGGTTTTCTTTAAAGTTGGGATGCTCACGATTGTCTTGTTTCTTGTTTCTTTTTCTTATTCTGCTTTCCTTCTTTTCCTTTCTTGTTTCCGGGTATGACAAGCTCAAGGGTTGGGTTTTGTGTTTGGGAACTGTCATTCACGTTGAGTCTAAGGATTTCCTCGTATTGTTTACAGCTACGCCGAGAAGTGGCTCTTGTGCGATCTTTGTGTGTATGAGTACTTTCAATTTTCACTTGTTTCATAGATTCTTTAACTTGGTCTCAAGACGTTGCACACTTATTGCCAGGAATGAGAGCGGTATCCATTTTGCTAAGTGCACCCACTACCCTGACATGACCCGCCCATCGCTTGGCCAAGAAAATATTTTCCCAAGTATTTCACTGGGCTAATTTTGCTTGACTGCTTCATGGACACTTACACTGGTATACAACAAAAAGTGCAGCCTCACCAAAGTCAAAAACACATAACTTCCCCCACAACCAATATCATCCGAAGTCCAATCCGCCGGCGTAACCCTCCCCTGCCTCCAAAGAGCACAACCAATCCCACTCAACCCAGCCAAATCAGAAAGAAACAAGCCAAACTGAATGATTCTCCAAGTCGTGACATTCGTAGTATGTCGAGGAAGAACAGCCGAGACGAAAGCAACAGCTAGTGCAAGACCGCCACTTTGATGGAAGAGAAAAACTTGGTCTGGGTCGTATTTTGAGGCTGGTGCCATGCCGGTTACTGCACTGACTGGGTCGAAAAAGTTGAGGTAGGCTCCTCCTAGGGCGATGAGGGGGTCGATGTATTTGAAGAAGAAGTTGTAGAAGGGGGGGATGGTTGATGTAGACATTTTGGTGTGTGATTCTTGTGGAAGATGAGTTTTGTGATTTTTGATGAGTGTGTGAAATATAAGGCAGATGATTGATGGTTTATTCTCGTTTTGCGAGAATGGCTCATGATTTAAATACTTGGTCGTAAGCCACCAATTCTTCCTTGGTCGGCATATTTACGAAAGTCCGTGATGAATTAGCCCGGTTCAAAGTCCGCCGTCAGCACTAAGCACAGACTAGGTACGCTACAGCCTACACAAGGAATCGCAAGTGACTCATTTGTTCGTCCGTGCAACCTCCTAGGCTTTTTTGTCTAATTAAAATGAATTCTCTGTTTATCAGCAAACATTTTCTTCATGTTGTTTGTCTCTAATTGGCTCTCTTACCCATAACCCGTCAGCGCACTTGGGACAATGACCAAGATGTTGAAAACAACACTGACCTACACTATGACTTGACGCAACAGTAGGTAGTATCATTGACTACTCGCACGGAATGTGCGCGATATATATTATAAGACCAAAGAAGTGACAAGAGATGAGAAGGCCCAGGTTGAGCTTGATAAATTTTATTACCACCGTGCAACCAAAACAATAGCCCAATCTTCAAGATGATGTGCAATCTCTCGATGTCAACGTCGAGGGTATAGAATGAATACACGACAGCGGTAATCGTCATGATGAGCGTCGCGATAAGGCTGAATATTAGAAATCGCGCAACTAATGTTGCAGGCTTTCCCCAACCCACTCGCGGGTGGTAAGCTCGGAGGATGCGTTGCGCGAAGAACAGGTTGATAACAAAGATCATGACAACACCTGCGCTGTGGAAGACCTGGGAAGCAATGACGGTGTTGACTTGATGTGGTTTAGAGCCGACGACAATGCGTCATGAACAGGCAACGATACGGGCGATAGAGAAGCCGCATAGGACAGCCGAGAATAAAAACTTGTGGCCACGTCGTCGATTCCGTTGGTAAATGGACATGTTGAAGATGGCGCTGGCGAGGAAGAAGGCAATAAAAACGCCGCAAATCGGATCGTCGACGGAGGGAGTTGGACGGCCGCCGAGGGTGGCAGCTGTTGTAATCAGGTAAGGGGGGCCCTGAGTGATAACGATTAGTAAAAACATCGACAGCTGAAGCAAGAGTCGACTGAAGGGGCCTACATCTATTTGCGGTTGGGACGCATTGGCCTGGGTTTGGCCTTGCGAAGACATGGTGACAGTTGTCGAGCGAGGTATGTGTGGTAGCAGGCGGTTGTCGTGGGTGGTGGTTGGTCAATTCTCAGGTGCCCTCACTTTCACTGTGAAGGAGGGTAGAGAAGGAACCCTAGGCACAGGGGACACAACTCTATCGCTGAATGAGTAACTGGTGACTTTGGGAGGACCTCAAGACCTTTAAGAATTCTATTGCGCTGCGGTCTAGTAAGGCCCCTTATTACCTTAACTCCGCAATTGGCGGAGCCCTGGCCGAGATCCGCGGAGGGTCGGGGTTCAACAACAGTGCGCCCCCTAGATTCGGGGTAATCGGGAGCCATAAACGCGAAGCGCGAGACTTCACCATGGAGAATTTTTAGTGCCATGGATCCGGAGCCAAGGCCCAAGTGGGAAGTGAGTGTCTAATAGTGGCCTGTCGTACGATTGTCTGCACAAAATCAGTGATCTCTACAACGCGGAAAAATTCAAGAGAGGCGAGCGAGAGAGACAGAGGATTTATGGCTCATGGTGAGAATTGGCCATAGGACCAAAGACGAGACACGAGAGATGTCTCCAGGAAATGACTACATGATACCTATGCAGTGAGGAAGTAATTGAGTGAGTGGAGATATTTATCTTAATATTTATCTTAAGCATACTAACACATTGCGGTATGAAATACATCTTTTTGCATTGTGCATGACATGAAGCCAGCTAACTAATCACAAGCAGCCAGCGCAAGATCATTAATCTTAGACAGACGCTCAAGGTGATGAAGTCCCTCGATAAACCCAGCACTGAGGAAACACACACTGAGATCACGGTCCGGATCTACCATCCACATGGTCGAGCCTCCACCAATAGCATAAAATGCTCGAGGAGAGGCTGTATATCCAGCACCAGTCAGAAAATGTCCCTCGCCTCGAACATAGCCTTCAAGCAGTGAGTACAAAGCCGGAGAGTCGGGCATGTTTCTGGCCTCCTTTTCAGGGACAAGCGCACCATTCGACAGTGACCCTGTATGGTTCCTGCAAGCGTAGTCGAACAACGCCTTGGACATGAGTCGGTACTCGCCATTGGTACCCCTTTGTCTCATTGTCTCGACAAACCGGAATAAATCGTGGATAGTGCAGAAGGCGGATGCGGCAGGCATCTCGTTCCCATTGGTACATCCCTTGATGAGCATATTTTGCGTCATAGGCGTAGAAGCGTTGGTCTGTTTCTCAGTATGGCATACTGGGACCCTGTTTGCGTGATCCTCAGCTAGGCCAAAGCATGAATGCTCCATGCTTAGTGGGTTAAACAGTTCTTCCTTGGCAATAGTGCGAAAGTTGCGTTCTTTTGGATCTGTGGCCACAAGGATCTTTCCCAAGACGGCGTAGCTGGCAGATGGATTGTAGACGCATTGAGTACCCGGGACGTACTCGATCGGCATGCTTGCGACAGAGGCATAGTACTGATCCAGATTGCCCAGATTTTCCGCCGATATTCCTGGGGGTAGGAAACCACGGAATGTGCCAGCCGTATGGTTTAGAAGTTGGCGAAGGGTGACATTTTGCTTGCCACCGGCAGCAAAGTCGGGAAGAATCTCGACGACTTTCGTGTCCAAGGTAAAGCGGCCTTGATCGATGGATCGGAGCACGAGCGTGGCAGTAAAGGACTTTGAGACTGACATTGCGAGGTAGATGTCATCGTCGCAAGCAGCACGGCCATCAGGGGTCACTGTGCCGAACACCTTTTGCAGGCCAATTTTGCCTCCTCTCGCCACGATGATGGACGCCCCGAACATCCGTCCATTGTCAATGTCGTCTTGAATGGTTTGCATAGTCGAGACAAAGCTTCATCGTCGAAGCCGGCATCGCGACTGGAGGTAGTCATCTTGAATGTAAAGAGTTGAGATTGAATCAAATTGTAAAGATTAAGGAGGTTGTTGCATCAGAATGAAGGAAGGAATCTGCATACTTGAGCTAAAATTAACCCTTTTAAATCATAAATGGCGGTCTATGGATTACGTTTTCATGGCATCTGCTTTGGACTGCGAAAGACCGAAGAGGTCGGGCCACTGCCGTCTTTCGGGGCCGGAGCATCGTGTCATTCGGGGCCGGGTTGCTGGAGGGTCGGAGGGTCGGAGGGTCGGGGCGGTGACGTCTACCGTGAAAAACGGACCATCAACGGACTTAATGCTACAAGACCAATGGTTTCATATTTGAATTAAATCCATTGGAGCCACCCTCCGGGGTGTAAAAACGCTTTTTTTTTCTTCCGAGGATTCGTGTCTGACGGGGTGCATGCTGGACCAGGTCTTTGGACTTCTATGCTACCCTAGAGACTGACAGGGAGTACTTGTTCAAGGCTAATGCTAGCGATGCTTGAGCCATTTCGTTCTTTTAGCTACCGCCATGGAACATAGATGATGCCTACCTTAGCTGGGTAGGCGATGGTATTCTATGACATTTAGTTTGGACGTCGTTGTATGTCCTTAGTTATTCAGGCTCAATAGCAACATTTCCTCTGAGCATCGAATCAACACAACTGTCTGTAGCATAATAGACATAGGCTTGATTGTCGAACAGTGCAAGTCTCCTACAGCTGCGTCTATTTCTGTCCTGGCCAATGGCCTCTATCCGTTGGAGTTGTTATTGATGATAATAATAAAGCGAATTTCTTACCGCGATCGTCAATTGTTTGCTTGTTTGTGTGTTGGGCTGAGCTGAAGCTGAGCTGAGACATTGGATCCGCTCTGCGGCTCGGGGAAAAGGGGTGCCGTAGCGTGCAGGTCAGCTAAACAATAGTCTTGATCTAGACCCTGACTATTGGCTTGACAAGACGCCACAGCTTGCAAAATCGTTCACTAGCCCAACGCCATCTTGCTGGTTGTCAAGGCTAGCTACGATCACTAATTTCCCATCACTTGGCAGTCTCTTCAAAAGAAGTCTCATTCCCGGTTTCCACCGTCTGGGTAACCTGGATCTCTATACTCCGTAAACCAACTTCAGTCATTCTTTTTGTTCTGTTGTGTTGAGACCATGTTTGCGAAGCGTCTCTTGACTTTGGCCATCAGCCTTCTGGCGGCTGATGTCGTTGTCGCGGGCCCTTGCATCCCACCACCCTCAGGTACGTTAATAGATGATTATAACCGTTGCGGTGCTTTGACTGACATCCATCTGTCTAGATACGTCTTCAGCCGTCTCGTCGGCAACGTCATCCGCCTCAGCTTCTTCCACGGCTGAGTCTCTCTCCTCAACCGAGTCCTATTCGACTACAGAGTCTGCCTCTACCACCGAGTCCCTCACCTTGACCTCTTCCTCTTCTGAATCTACGTCAACAACTTTCTTTACTACCACCACGTCTTCCGACTCTTCAACGATCGAGACATCGACATCCGCAGCGACAACCACGACCTCAACAGCACCATACAACCCCATCCCCACCTTCAAGGTAGTGGCTGTTGGTGGTCCCGTGCCTGGCGCAGAGCTCAGATCGACCGGTCAGACAGGAAATATCCTCACCTTCAACCCCACCTACAGTGGCACCCGCGTTCTCTCCTTCTCCCTCGAGCCCAGCACCGGCCGTCTTCTCGAGAGCAATGGCAAGTACATGTGCCTCTACTATGGTGGTGGTCTATCAACCGTCACTGTTTGTAATCCCGAGTCAGCTGGCGTCAAGTATCTCACCTGCACGGTCAATACCGACCTTACTCTTTCGTGCAGTGGACCGGAAGGACACCGTTACTTTGACGATGAAGGCGAGGAGGTCATTTATGACACTGGTGCTACCGTTGATCACTTTTATGTCTCATACCAAGGTTCGGGATACTATTCGTACATTGGGGGCGCGAATGTTGTTGGCGGAAACTTCATCCCGGTCAAGTACGGGTTGCAACATGTGAATTAACCTTGATAGAGGCGGTTTATTGCTCTGATTGGGCTTCGAGAGAAGCTCATGTTACCTAGACTTTTGCCTAATATATCTCTCTTTCTCTGAACTCTGAACCTCTAGTAATGGTACCTGAAGTGCGGGTTTTTCTGCATGGATGGTTAGTGATAGAAGTCAACTCATTTCAGGTCATAGAACTTACATTATCGGCGATATCCTCAAAAGCATGAGCAAAGTCGACATCATCAACAATCTCTCCGCTAGCTACCATGGCGTCTCGTTTCTTGTTCATAAACACATAGTACGTTCGAAGTATGATCAAGACCAACTCAAGGAACACAAAGCACCCGAGAATGATGGCCAGAGCAAGGAAGTATCGTGGCGCATCCTTGTCCCTAAAGCACTGGGGACCGATGGCATTACCCACAGCCCAAAAGCCAAAGTTGCTAGCAATGACAACTGACTTTTTGGTCTGACCCCCAACATTTCGGGATACGAGAGATAGTGCTAGGCCAGAGCAGGTCCAGAATGAGTAGATAATGTAGTACGCAATCAAGAGCCCGACTCTCTGGTCGTGATGAAATGGCTGGGAAATGAGCACCACTACGCCAACAATAGTAGGCAAAAGACCAAGCATCATGATTAGAATGGTCTGCTTGAACTTTCGGTCAGCCCACGCTGAGGTCAGCATGACGGTGAGCATAACGATGCCGATTGGCATTTGCAAGAGTTGAGTCTCCCAGGTGGAAAAGCCGAAAGATTTGACGAGGATGTTTGCGTAAGCGCCAATACCACCGGCAGGAAGAGTTGTGCAGATCTGAATCAAAGCAAACGCATAAACTTTGACACTCTTAGTATCCGACTCAACATGTTTGGAGAAGCACTCACCTTGAGGATCCGAGATGGCGTGAAAGATCTGTTCCTTGCGAAACACACGGTTCTGAACACCAGTTCTGTTCTCACGCACTCGTTCCACCATGAGCTTCTTGTCTTCTTCTGACCAGCACTT
Organism: Fusarium euwallaceae; assembly: GCA_002168265.2. Lineage (NCBI taxonomy): Eukaryota > Fungi > Ascomycota > Sordariomycetes > Hypocreales > Nectriaceae > Fusarium > Fusarium euwallaceae. The sequence continues at coordinate 120,389 of NHTE02000061.1, forward strand.
GGCCTTCATTGGCGAGTCGGGCATCCAAAAGAGTACAAAGAAGCCCCAGAACACAGTTGCTATTCCGTATGTCATGAAGAGGGCTTGCCATGACTTTATCGGGGAGGTCGAGGGGACGAAGGAGAAGGCAAATGCAAGAAGGCCACCCAGGATTTGTTGGATACCGTTCATCATGTACCTAGAGAGTAGAGAAGTTAGTATCGAGGGGCGCATCGGGTGGACAACTCACTTACCAATACACAATAGTGCTCGCTTGTTCCTCCTTCTTGTACCTGAGATCCAACATTAATGGGAATGTCTGATTAGGGGAGACCGCACTCACCATGTAGAGGAAAGAAGCACAAAGGCGGGCTGACAGACAGCCTCAAACCCACCGAGAAAACCACGGAGGACGAGGAGACCGACAAAGTTGGGAGCGGCAGCGTGCAGAGCCAGTGTGGTGCCCCAGAGAATTATGTTGACTGACAGCCATTTCGCAATGGGCAGACGTTGGAGAAGGTAATTTTCCTGACACGGATTAGCACGGTCAAGTTCAGAGTTGGTCTGGAGATTAATGGTTGGCTTACAGGATACTCAACCACCAGAACGACGAGATACATGATGGTTGTGAACCACGAATACTGAAATTAGTTAGATGTGCTTGCTTCAGCTAAACCTCAATGCTTGTTTGACAAACCTGGTTCGGGGCAAGATTCGCATCCTGAATGATGCCCATGATTGAGGCGAACGACATAGTTCCTCTATCAAGTGACTGAGTAAAGTACGTGACAACCATGATGACCAGAATGCGCTTGTCTATCATCCTCTTGAGACGCTTGTTCGTGTCCTCATCGATCTGGACTCGTGACTCGGCAACATATTGTGCAACTTCGTTATCGACGAGATCGAGGTTCGCTTGGTTCTTTCCAACCTCACCATCTTCAGCGTGGATCGGCGTGTTGAGTTCGTGGTCTGGCTTCATGATGTTGGAAAGGGATGGTGAATGAAGATGAGAAATGTGTTCTGTATTATAGTTAAAGTCGGGATAACCGATGATGAAGATCGAATGAAGATGAGAATTCGATCAGGTTGGCTGATATACTGTACGCAGTAAAGGACGGAGTGATCACTTTATATGAGCCGATAAGTCTCGATACCACCTCGAAAGACAACCTCTTTCTTCCCCAGAAGGAGCCCCACGGGGAAAATCAAGGTCAAAGTCATGGGGAAGAGGGTCGTGGGGAATCGGATGAGCATCAAACAAAGTCGTCTTCAACCAAGGGTAACAATCATGACTACGCCAAGATAGGAATGGTCAAACAAACCCCCTCGCTCTTTGTTTGGGTGCACGACTCATGCTTTGCCCTCTGTGTACCTGTGGGACTTCGGCTCTCGTGTAAAATCGACGTCTTCATTATCCCGAGTCCGATACCATCAGTCACCCGGAGGCTGTCATTGGTTGCCGATCACAGGGATGAACCCCTTAGTCCTCGGAACCCGCATTAATGCCACCATGCCAATTCCCCGAAGCCGAGTCTACTCCATCGCTTGTTGTAAACCGACGCCTGGGGCAAAGACCCTCAAGTTGGTTTCTGACTTTCAATTGGCCCGGCTCCTCATCCGTATCATGATGCCACAGCCACTCCACATCAGTGATCATCCGGGATGCCATCAACTCCACCCACGGTGGGATACGAGTGGAGAAAACATGAGTTGAACTGCCTCCCTAGATGATATAAGAATTCTGCGAGGGGTCTTGTAAGGGCTCGAGGTATTGTTTTTAGCTCGACTCCTCTCAAACATACCGTCTTACCATGCTTGAAGAACAATTCATCGAGTTCAGCCCCGGTGGCACCGATCTTGTCGACGCTACCATCCTTGTCGACGAAGCTGATTTTGCCGGCGTCAAGATTGCTGCTCGCAATTTGTCCCAAGATTTTGCCCGGGTCACCAAAAAGAATCCTCTCCACATCGAAATGCTCGGCGGCTCTACAGACATCACAACAAATGACTCGAGAGTGGCCATCATTGTCGGCTGTGTTGAGTCGAGCCCATTATTGCAACGTCTAGAAAGAGAGAATTGTGTTCAGCTCAGCGCCATCAGAGGAAAATGGGAGTCATTCCTCACAGTCTTGGTCGATAAACCACTCGCAGGCTGCTTTGATGCGGCACTTGTAATTGCCGGTAGTGACAAGAGGGGTGCCATCTTTGGTATCTACACACTGTCTGAGCAGATTGGGGTGTCACCGTGAGTGATCTAGCAAAGAGCATCATAACCCCGTGAGTACTGACAAGAATTAGATGGTATTGGTGGGCTGATGTACCTTCGAAATATCATCAAAACATCTATGCATGCCCCAAGATGACGACACATGGCGAGCCCTCAATCAAGTATCGAGGAATCTTTCTCAATGATGAGGCTCCGGCTATGACGGGTTGGGTCCTGGAGAAGTTTGGAAAGTACAATTCCGAGTTTTACAAGAAGATTTTTGAACTTTTACTTCGTCTCAAGGTGAGCAGGCTTCTTTCGAGGCCATTTGGATAACTAATATGCGTTGCTAGGCAAACTTCATGTGGCCTGCCATGTGGCCCGGATACCCAAATCCAGGTGCAAACTTCTTCCTAGACGACCCAGACAACCAGCGAGTAGCCGATGAATACGGGATCGTCATGTCAACATCTCACCATGAGCCAATGCAACGTCTCACAAACGAATGGGTTCTTGAGAATGGAGAGGGGACTTGGGACTGGGACAATAACAAAGAAAAGATGACGCAGTTTTTCGAGCATGGAGCCCAAAGAGCCAAAGGCTATGAATCATACTTTACTATTGGCATGAGAGGAGAGTATGACCGGAGGATCAAGGCGTCCGACCCAGCTGCAGCCATTTCAGATGCAATCAAGACTCAACGGGAAGTAATCAGCCAGGTTTATGGCAGCAGCGACAAAGTTCCACGTATGTGTCAGACCCCAATCAAGTTGATGCGATCTAATATCTTGCAGAACTACTTCCTCTGTACAGAGACATCGAGCATCTCTACGATACTGGGCGCATCCATGTTCCCGAGGACGTGACATTGTTGTTCCAAGATGACAATCATGGCACCATGCGCCGTCTGCCTACAAAGAAAGAATCTGCCCGGAAGGGTGGCTCTGGTGTAGGTCTCCGTCTTGGCAGGTTAAGGGCGTTCTTACTGACAGTACGTAGCTCTATTACCATTTCGAGTACGTTGGTTTGCCACGGAGCTACAAGTGGATAAACAGTGTATCTCTGGTACGTTGAACCCCCATCTCGTGTCATCCACCGCTAAGACAGCTCTAGGGAAAAGCATGGCACCAGCTTCGACATGCGTACAACCGCAACGTTCGACAGATTTGGATTTTCAACGTTGGCGATCTAAAGCCACTGGAGACCCCAATCACATGGGCCATGAGCTTAGCCTGGAACATCAACCGGATCACCGCAGGAAACCTTGAACAGTTCCTACAAGATGCCGCAACAAAGACCTTTAGCTCCAAGCTGGGCAGTGAGATTGGCCGTGTTTATCACGGATACGATCGACTAGTCTCTTTGCGCAAACATGAACTTATCGAGCCTGATACTTTTTCCCTCCTGCACTACAACGAAGCTGAAACTGTTCTTAAGCGATGGCAGAAACTGCTAGAGGACGCTAAGTTAGTATACGACCGCCTCACAGAGGAGCAGAAACCGGCCGGATACCAACTCATCCTGCATCCCGTCAAGTCAAGCTACATCTTCATCGCATTGCGTGTAATGCAAGCACGCAACCAACTCTACGCGCGACAGAGGCGCAACACGGCCAATCTCACGGCCCAGCAAGCCCTCGACCTATTTGATGCGGACTTTGACATGCAACTCGAATACCACTCGTTGCTGGGTGGCAAGTGGAATCAGATGTTGAGGCAGACTCATCTGGGTTATGAAGATACTTGGCATGCGCCATCTCGAGATATGATCACGGGCTTGGGATACGTGCGACGTCGTCAAGACTCGAATCCGATAGTCGGACAGATGGGTGTCTCTGTTGAGGGTCATCAAGGTGTTCGTCCAGGTCTCATTAATGAGGAATCTGAACGGACGCATCCGAGTCGCCGTGACCTTGTACCGGGTCTGACGTTGGGAACCATGAGTCGCTACGGCCCTCCTTCTAGGTGGTTTGAGATCTGGACCCGTGGTACTCCGACGATTAACTGGACGGCATCCACACCCTACGCCTGGCTACAATTGTCTAGTTATTCGGGGTTCTTAGTCCCTAGCAGAGACGACGCCAGAGTCAAGGTCACTGTCGATTGGGATCAAGTCCCGGAGCACTTTGATCAGGAGGTTTTGATCGACATTAGATCCGGCATCGGCGATTTCGAGCAGATCCACGTGCCCATTGTTGGACGTCGTGCGTCCGATACTTTTCAGCAAGGTTTCATCGAAGGCCCTAGTTATGTCTCCATGCCTGCTACGAGGGGCATCCTTGGACATGATTATATAGCCATGCCAGACTGTGGTAGGTCTGCAGATGGTTCTGTTGGACTGGACCTCACGTGCAACGTGAGCGAAACAGCCGACTTTCTTGCATATCACTTCTACCAATTCTCAGACACCAGCACAGCCAAAGTTCTGCTTGACTTCGGGATCACGCTCACTACCTCAGCTGAGGATGTCCTATCATACGACTTGCAGCTGAATGAAGGACCTGTGACACACCACAACATTGAACAATACACTGAAGACAGCAACCGCTTTGGATTGAAGCTGGGAGTTCCGCGCGCTGAGGGTTGGATGAAGGCTGCAAGTGATCTGGTCTGGAAGGTGTCGCATGAAGTGGACAGTCTCAAGCCTGGGCCTCAGGTTGTGAAGATCAGGCTTTGTCATCAGAATGTATTACTTGAGAAAGTGGTGGTGGATTTTGGGGGTGTTCGAGAGAGTTATCTGGGACCACCGCCGAGCTATAAGATAGAGGATCCTTGAAGACTGACATTTACGTTACTCGGAAGAGGGGGCGCACTTGTGTCGCTTTTTCGGTAAATGTAGATAAAAGGACAATGCGGAAACTTGTACAGTGAGTACATGACTCAGTGGTATCAGGGGTACGAAAAGCCCCTGGCCAAAAATAGGTACCCACAGTACAAGATCAGCTCAGGGGATGAACTCTCCCTGATTTTACAGCCCCATAATTTCAGGTTTACCCCTGACTATTTAAGGTCCCTCGGAACCCGCATTAATTGTACATGTTCTTTTCCCCGTCACCCGAATCTCCACCGTCCACATAGTACACCCCATACAACAACATGAGTCCTTCTCCAGCGAACACAACAGAATTGGAAATACCTTCATGTCACGGTTGTCGCCGCCGAAAACTCAAGTGCTCTAGAGAGCAACCATCTTGCGCAAATTGCCAACAATCAAGTGAGTCTAATCACAGGCCCTTCCATAGTGCTCATGCTCATTTAGAAGACGAGGTCTGTGTGTACGATGCCAAGAAAAACAAACCTGGTGTTAAAGTTGGAGCTGTTGAAGGCCTGAGTAGACGTTTGGGTAAGTTTTCAGAGAGAAGTCCTCTCCTTGGTGCGCATGTGCTCAAATGTCTCAGAGACACTTGAGCAAGCTTTTCATGATCAAGCAATACAACAAAACGCCACAACCAGCTTCGACTCAAGCAATGTCACCTCAAGTATTGCTCATCTCACGGGGGCTATCACTTCGCTAGCTTCGGAGATTCAGAGACTTTCTTCCTCAACACACAACCCTCCACACGCATCAGATTTCAATAGTAACCAAGAGGATCCCGATAAAGGGGTTCGCTCTCACAAGAGGAGAAGAGTCCAGGGTCACCTATCAGGATCTCACATCCAAGAGCCGCCACCTCCAAGCGAGACAATCCAGTCTCTGCCATCAGGTCTCGTCGAAGAGGTTGTACACTTGTACTTTGACAGGGTCTTTTACTGGATACCAGTGATACACCACCCTCGTTTTAAGGAAGAGATCAAACAGGTATCTGGCCGGCAAAGGTTACGTGTGATAATTGATGCCATGTTGGTTGCAACGTTGCGATTTGTTGACGGGGGGAAATATGGTTTATCAGATGATGACATCCAGGGTCTTGTTGAAGAGAGGCGCAACTCGGTACTCATCTCTGCAATGAGCTCTTTGGCTATTGAGAACCTGCAAGCACTCGTCATCTTGGCCTTTACCACTGTAAGTAGTGTAAGCCTATCTGGCAGTCAAACAACCCAACCCCATACATCCGCACATGTTAACATCGTTTTCCTAGATTGGCAACGGAGAACCATCCGAGACATGGTCAATTATCGCTTCGATGACTAGAACTGTAGATTTCTTGCAGTTGACGATGGAAGGAGAACATGCCAAGACTCGATATTTGGTCTCCACGACGCCCTTGTCACCTCCCAGGGATTGGGTTCAAGAAGAGGAAAGACGACGAGTATTCTGGAATGTCTTTAACCTCGACAGGTAAGATATCCATCTTAGCTGTCAAACCAGATGTTAACAGACTATTACAGATATTGTTCTATCATGACAGGGTAAGATCCTTCCTGTTCAAGTCCTGCGAGAACAAACGGATTGACCTGACCTAGATGGAGCGCCGGCATACCTAGTGACAAGATAAACCGCAGGCTACCAGCGAATGGATCGTACTGGTATGCGGAAACACCCGTGGTCTCTCCATACTTTGCGATGTCAGTCCCACCAGACACGGCGATCAGTAGCCCGTATGCGCACGCGCAGACACAATGTTCAACTTGCGGACAGATCTCGACGGCGGACACTTGCAACTCAATTATCACAGCTGCAACTGGTGCCGGAAACCCAAGCCTTAACGAGCCCTCTAGTCCCTCGTCAATGGGTGGGTTCTCATATGCTGTTCAGGCAACTGAGTACCTGAATCGAATCGCTACCTGCTTTCTATATCCTAATGTCGAATTCGATGATCAACAGCAGGTGATAGCTTGGTTGACCCGATTCAAAGAGTTGGATCTTCAACTTGTCCAGTGAGCCTCACTCTGCCCTTTCAATTTCCATCTCACTCACTCGTTAATCCAGTTGGAAGATGTTTCTACCTAAGAAATGGAGAGATCCGAACCGTGCTCCAGACACATCCACAGGCCCTCATGATTTAGACCATAGCATGACTCTTGCCCACGTTACGCATAATACCTCTATGATCCTTCTTCATCAGCGAATCGCCTACCCCCCAAGTAGACAACGTCAGGTCGTCCCACTACCGAGTTCATGCAGTGCCGAGACCTGTCGACTGGCTGCCACCAAGACGAGCAACATCGCCGAGACATGGCTCAGAGTGTGCCCTGAGAAGATTGTCGTCGCACCACAGATAGCCTTTTGTACATATATCAGCGCAAGGCTCTTGTTAGGTGAGTCTTGATGTTGTTCAAGCCCGTCGGTACAACTTCTCATATGGATTCAGTTCACTCTCGTTATTATAGCGAGGTGCTTGTGCCTGAATTCTGGGTGCTTGTCCGTAGCCTTGACAACATGTCCAGACGTTGGGCTGGTGTGACTCGTGGCGACTCAGGCCCCTTTCCTAATCTAGCTGGGAAATACGCATCGCATCTAAGAAAGATATACGAGAGGTGTCAACAAGATGTGACCTATACAGTCCGAGTACTCGACTACACCGAGAACATAGAACAGGCGATGAGTTACAACGAGCGCGATGAGTCTTTGTCTCAAGATGCACGAACAGGAGATAACAGTGATGGCCCAAGACCTGTGTCAACTTCTATTTCCGGCCAGAAACCAGGATCGATGCCTTCTCATCCTATCGCTCCCCAGGAACATGTACCACCCTTGCGAGAACAGAATATATCAACAGCAGACACCTCGACAGTTGGAGGAATAGGGATGGTTGATCAGCCAGCACATATCGACAGCATGTCGTTTACCGCAGATGCTCAGGAGTTACCGGAAGACTTGTTGGCCATATCACAAGCTCTAATGGACCAGAGGTTCGCAGAGATGGACCGCATCATCACTTTGGATGACTCATGGTTTGAAACAACCGCGCAGGCAACAGATGTGTCTACACTGCATGTTCCTAGGTGGGACACTGCTAATATGGGGTTCACAGACTTGCAGGGTGATAGAAGTAGTGTTACAGGCAGAGACTGGCAAGGGATGCAGTAAATCCCAGGGAAAGAACAAGAACAATGCCAAGAATATTAGTTAATCAAGACTGGCTAATATAGCTACTCAAGAGAAACGCCACGAAAAAGACAACCTTGAAGCTCATTCAGCTGAAGGCGGCTTCCGGCCCCAAACAACCCTCTGCCGATAGTAAGGATGATACTTGCCAGAGTTGATCTCCTTGCGGAAGTGGGCAATGTAGACTTGGACTTCAGCCTCAGTCCAGCCCAACGTGTTGGCCATAAACAACACGACGCCTTCAGTATCTGAAAGCGCAACATGTCGACCAAAGTGACCCAGCTCTTTCAAGTGAGGGTCCCTGGGCCAGCCTCCTACTGGTGTCTGTGCATTGCATTCATATCAGATTCTGAAACCGTCAAGAAGGGGGGATACTTTACCTTGTAGTCAAACGTCTGGATGTCCACAAAGCCCGCCGCTTCCATGGCTTTCACCTGGACGTCATCCTCGACAATAGTAAAGTTCATGCCAAACTTCTTACCGCCCTCAATAAAGAATTTGCCCCATTGACCAAGCGCAGATTCCTCCTTGACAGTTCCATCATCGCTAGTAAAGAAGGGTGACGGCTCGAAGCTCTCAACCCAACCGTCAGGTCGACAGCATCGATAGGCTTGAGCGAAGAGGTTGTCCCAGTCAGGAATGCTACCGACAAGCCAGCGCATGTGGATATAGTCGGCGTGGTTGGCAGGGAAGGTCCATTCCTGAGTGCAGTCTTCAATTTCACTAAGATGAAAAATATCAGTTAGTAGACATCGCCAGCGGTGATTTGTGTTGGCACGGTTCTAGTCCTCTCAAGACGTACAATTTCAAGTTTGGTGGAACCCACGAAGGTTGGATAGGCGAGATATCCGTCCCGATGACCTCTGCGCCTGGGTATTCATCGGCAAAGTCCCTGACTCCAATGTCAGTCATCGACAAGTCGGGTGTGGGATACTCAGACTCACATAGCCCAGATGCCTTTTCAGTGGCGGAGAGTGCCGGTTAGCTCTAACTCAACGATGGGATAACTTCAAGTTTCCGACGCCGGACGTACCAGTGCCAGTTCCAATATCAATAACTTTCTTAGAGAGGTGGCAATGTTAGGGCAAACAGAAGTTGTGTAGGTGCATGGCTGATATGCTTACTTGTAATTTTTCCTTCTCGAGTGGTGCAAGATGGAGTTTGCCATTGATACCAAGAGTCAAGGCATGGTGACTAGAGAGTCAGTTAGTGCCTGAATGATACCATATCCATCACCAAGAGTCATGGCGTATGTACTTAATGTCCAGAAACTCGCTCTGCTTTTCATCGTTGGCTCCCCTTCTTGAGTCAGCACATGTTGGTAGAAGAAGCCATCCTAAGATTATTACCAGTATTGGGCATTTCCCATCTCACGGTGATATGTTCGGCCGTGAACCTTGCGATACTCGAAAATGCTGGATGAAATTGAGCTTGTTGAAGATGCTGTGCTCAAGCCGGTTGCAGAGTCGGCATCCGAATTGTCAGCCACATCGTCATCCTAAAGTAGGTACTGTCAACGTCTGCATCGTGCTTGTACGACATGGATAGTCTCCAGTCATTATGAATTTAGCTCTGCACACCTGAGTAGCTTGTTGCCAGTGAGAAGCCGGGAGAATACCAACGCCCGTCTCCGCAGCGTTAGATCCGGTACTCTTAGGGCTCTGGGGACTTTTGGAGCCGCGCGGACTCTTGCCGGTCTCTGGCGGTGATGACATGGTCTTCGGGAGAAATTAGGTGTGTGGACACTTGGTAGAGAGGAGAAGATAGAGGATAGAAGACAAAGAAATCTCTCATTGCGGGGTTCCCCTGGTCACCAAAGAATGACATGACAAAGAGGGTAGCCAACCAGAGTCACATCAGGGCCCTTGTTTAACAAATGGTAATTGGTGGATTGAGACATGCATTTGGGCAATACGAGATAAAGTTACTCTACGAACCAACCAATCTCGTACTGCTGAACAAATACTCGCTAGTGCCCAATCGGAAGGAATACGCCTATTTGTCATGAACCTAAGCGAATGGTGGCCTAGCTAGGTCTTGCAGATCCTTCAAGCCGCTCGGTCAACCATTGTCGACCAGCACAATACAAGGTGATGTGGGTAGCTATAGAAGGCTATATGAACAACCACCATAAAGGCTAGATTAGAAATCTAATCTGATAAAAATTTTCAGCCTGTAGAGCGGGGCAAGGGAGCATTGGGGGGGGGATCAGATAAGTACCTATTTAAATCGACCCAGGATCTGATAAAGCTGTGCACCAGCAAGTGTCTACTCTTTCTCTTCTTATATGTACTAACGGCTTGAAGACTTGATATTTTCTCATCCTATTAACGTTCGCCTGAAAGGCTATCCAAGATGGACGCTGTTGCAAAGAACGAGTCGATCGGGTCCAGAGTCAGGAGTAAGAACCTTACGTATTACCCATCTTTACACAGCCACTAATCTTCACAGGCTTCTTCCTTGGGGCTGCGGCCAGTACAAAAGAAGAGAGGAGGCTAGTCAGGAAACTTGGTAAGGGAAGCGGTTTTCAATCCGTTCTAAATGACTAACTACTGTTGGTAGACTTCTTCATCATGGTGAGAAGGCTCAATCTCGGTTTGCTTGGGCTGAAGCTCACACTTGATAGGTTTACTGCTGTCTCAGCTACTTTTTCAACTTTCTTGGTACGGATAAGTTTACTGAAATATGTTTTCAGGGTTATGAGCATAACCTTACATCGAATTAGATCGTGCAGCATTCGCCAATGCCTACGTATGATAATCTTTTAGAGCAAAATGATGCAAAGCTGACCGTCTCCCTTAGGTTGCAGGTCTCCGGGAAGACTTGGACATGACCGGAGGAGATTACAGCAATGTACTTGCAGTCACGACTGCTGGGTAAGACAAAGAAAGACCCCTGATACTCCAGTTTGAGGTTTCTGATAGAAGCAACAGCATGGCTATCGGTCAACTTCCTCACGGCATCGTCATTCAAAAAGTCGCCCCCAGGATTTGGTTCCCATCAATGGTCGTCATCTGGGCTGGATTAACTGTATGGAGGTGCCATGTCCCATAATAACAACCTTCGCTGATTGCTATAGATGGCGAGCGCTGCTGCCAAGACTGTAACACAATTATGTGTCATTCGCTTCTTTCTTGGCCTGGCCGAAGCTAGCACCTACGCTGGCGCAATCTACATCATCAGTTCATGGTATAAGCCGGATGAAATCTCGAAGCGTACGGCACTCTTCACAGCATCCGGTCAAGTCGGAACCATGTTTGCTGGTGTCATGATGGCTGCTATCCACAAGGGGATGAACGGCATGAGTGGGTTGCAAGGCTGGCAATGGGTTTTCCTCATTGGTAGATGATTGGACACCGCCCAGCATGATCTATGCTAACTAGTATCACTTCAGATGGCATCATCACACTCCCCATCGCGGTATTCGGATTCCTCTATTTCCCCGATACGCCTGACCGTACCCAGGCCGGCTATCTCTCTGCTGATGAGAAGAAGCTGGCACGTTCTCGACTTCCTGCTATTTGTGAAGATGGACATAACATCATGCCACTCTCCCTTGTCAAACGAGTATTGATGGCACCAATCTTGTAAGTTCGGCCATCCAGGTGATGGGCCTTTTTAACACTGAGACTAGCTGGGTTCTTTTCTTCTGGTCCCCGGTCTGCGCCGCTATCGAAGCCTTCCCCTTCCAGAACAACTTTCTTCTCTGGCTCAAGTATCACTCAGACCATTTCACTCAGACACAGATCAACACTTATCCTCTTGGTGTCCAGGCCGTTGGTATTGTAGCAAACATGCTCGCGGCTTGGCATATGGACGCCACCGGCAAAAGAATCCCGGCAGCAATTGTAGCCATCTTGTTCCAAGTTGTCGTTGGGTCCATGCTTCTGGTCCGTGATATTCCCTTTGCGGGAACATTCTTCGCATTCTATCTCAGTGGAACAGCTTATGCTGTGAACCCTTTGATCTTCGGATGGGCAGGCCTCATTCTGCAGCGTAGTGGCGACGATGCTGTACGGAGCGTGACCCTATACTCCATGAATATTGGTTCAATGGTGTTGTGGACATTCTGGGGCATCCTCTTCTACTCGGGAGCTGACACGCCTTACTGGAAGAAGGGTTGCATTGTTCTTCTCGTCTGCTGTTTTGTCATGTTTTGTTACATGTGGTTGGTCTACAAGGTATGAACTCTTCCCATCATTCCACTTCAACACATTGACTTACTTTTGCAGGTCGACAAGCATACTGCCAAGAAATATCGCGACCGCATGCCTGGAGCTATTGATCCAGAAGCCAAGCTTCCAGAGTCCATTGAGATGGCGGAGCAGGATGTGCCGACTATTGCGGAGAAGAACGGTGACAAGATTACGAGCTAAATGGCAGTAGGCCGCGAGCAATGTTCCTAGAGGGATCATCAATATCTCCATCTATTATTAGAGTTCCCCTCATTGAAATTGAACAGATAATTCTGTGGACGTAATGTGGATGTCCAAGCAGAGGAAACATGGTGGATTATGGACGAGGCAAAGCCAGTTATGTATCTGAGTCTTCTTTTACTTAAAGGTCAATAGTTTTTAGCTTACTATCATGCCCTGTTTAAGGAAAGGACCATCTACCATTCATAGAATTTTAGGCTCAGGTTCGTCTGATAAGTTATTTCTTATGACATCACATCATCTTCTAGTTTTCCTGCTACTTTATGATACGCAAGCATGACTTTCATCTCCCCTCCTTATACCTCGAGCTCCGTGTTGTTCATTTGCATGAGGGCATCTCGAAACCCTACCAGCGGTAATGCATCTGCACGTGCAGCTTTCTATTCTTCTCCCGACTATTGCAAAGCTAATTTTGATCTTGATCGTTATGTTGTTGACGTCATCTCCTAGGCGCTTGAAAAAGAAGAGCCAGCATAGCTTGAGACAGTAGAGTAGCACTGTATACACTAGCTAACTGAACAACTGCGTCTGCGATCCATGGACCCATCGGAATATTCGTCGCTGGCGGGGTCGAGGGTTACACGTCGCTCGTCTGTCAAGTTAGATAAGAAGATGAGTCAGCCTCCCAATACGTTTATATCCTCCGCTGAGGCTGTCGCGAATCGACTGCTGCTTTGGGGCAAGGGCTTACGCATTGCTGGCCAGTAAGCTCTAACGAAATGTGTTGTCGCAGTCTTGGCTCTAAAGAGAAGCGGATCAATGTCGTTAGTGCTGAGAATATCACGCACGTGGTCAAAAGTTGGCACTCACTCTTGCTAGAACCATGAGATAGTCATCGGGAGCCAATCCACCAAGGCCAAGCCTTAAATGCGTCCAAGCCTCAACCGTAAAGGCTATCAAAGGGTCCAGGGCCATACTGATCATCGAGTGGCTGAACTTTACGAAACAAAGGAAAGGACAGAATGACAGTAAATGACGACGTTGTCAGTCATCACAAAGTTTTTATACGAGACTACTCGAGCGTGGGACATGGCATCCTCCCTTAAAGTTGCCTGGGCGGCAACGACAAGATTTCCTAGGACAGGGATTGAATCGAGTAGATGGACTCGCCTAGCATTGACTGTGGAGAGATCGCACTGCCGTTCCCCACGCCGTCTTAATATCCCTCCAACAGGCATCGCCAAGCCACTCAAGAGGTCATGAGCTGTCACAGATGAAACTAATAAAGGGCAAAGTTACCCAAGCGGGAGTATTCAGGCCCGGTGGGTAACTAGAACAACTTGACAAATGAGCTAATGACGTGGCCGTTATCTGTGCGCTATTCTTGCACCCCTGCTTCAAGACTCGCACCAGATCTGTTTCGAGAAGGACAGCGGAAAATACATCCAAATAGAGTAGTTGAAGATCAAGACAATCGATTCCATCTGCAGGTCTACGGCGGAATCAGAGTTTAGGTGGTAAGACGGGGAACAGGTAGGGGTATAGTGGTGATCGACAATCCACGCACGTCTTGGTGTTTTTTCAAGGCCAGGGAAAAATTCTAATGGCCTTTGAATCTTCCTCCAAAAAAACAATCTTTTTACCCCGCTTCAGGAAATCAGGAGAGATTGGAGAACAAACGTCGTCATATCGACCGAGGCTCAAAGATTTCCCCTCTTCAACCATGCTCCATCTGTGGATCTGTTAGGTCGTATCGTTGATGATGGTGCGACGTCACCCTGGCTTCACTCCAACGCGGGTGTTGCTCCAACACTTCCAGAGCTCCGCGTCTCGCCAGATTCAGATTCTCCTGGGGCTGTCTTCAAGGTCTAGGGCTATTTGAGCTGGACATGATTGGGTCGTACGTATGGAGTATGCAAGGACCAATTGACCCCATGTCAGCGAGCCGCAGGAGTAAGATCAGCTCATGAGGTCCTTTCGACAGAGCTCCAGAGACGTAAATAAAGTGCCTGGTAGCTTTTGCAGCTGACGATCCGTTTTCTCAACAAGATTTGCGCAGAATAAGCAAAGAAACAACATGGCCGTCAAAATCAACATTTCCGTCTGTCAATCCCCCCTGTCCACGATACTGAACCCTGCTAACTCTTGCCAGACCTACCCCGGTAACATTGTTAATGGTGAATTCGCCGCCACCCCAGAGACCCGCCACTCAATCGATCCGTCCACGGAGCAGGCTCTTCCTGAGGTCCCTGTCGCTACCGAGGAGCAGCTAGATCTCGCAGTCAAGCATGCCCGTGCCGCATTTAATAAATGGTCCAAGACCACTCACGCGGAGCGAAGCAAGCTGATGCTCGCTTTCGCTGATGGCATTGAGGCAAACCGCCATGAGCTCGAGAAGCTGCAGTCCATGGAGCAAGGCAAGCCTCTGGGTTTGGCTGGACAGGAGATGGACATGACCTTGACCTGGCTGCGGGCCTTTGCTACCATGGAGGTCAAGGATGAGATTATTGAAGACACAGAGGAGAGAAGAATTACTTCTACCTTTCCTCCACTGGGTGTTTGCGGCGCCATCGTTCCTTGGAACTGGCCTATGCTCCTGGGATTGGGCAAGGTCGGTCCGGCGATCATGACCGGCAATGCCGTCATTATGAAGCCTTCTCCATTCACTCCATACTGCGACCTCAAGTTCGGTGAGATTGGAATGTCAATCTTCCCTCCAGGCGTGTTTCAAGTCCTCAGCGGCGACGACAACCTTGGTCCATGGATGACAGCCCACCCCGGCATCGACATGATCAGCTTCACAGGCTCAATTGCAACCGGTAAGAAGATTGCAGCCAGCTGCTCCAAAACGTTGAAGCGAGTCCTTCTCGAGCTAGGAGGAAATGACGCCGCGATTGTCTGCGAGGACGTTGATATCGAAAAGTGTCTCCCCAAGATTACGATGCTGTCGTTCTTGAACTCGGGACAGATTTGCATGTTGACCAAGAGAGTCTACGTGCACGAGAAGATTTATGACCAGTTCAGAGATGCCATGGTTGAATTTACAAAGAATCATGTCAAGACTGGCGGTGCCTTTGAGGAGGGCGTGGTTGTCGGGCCAGTGCAGAACAGCATGCAGTAAGTTGATCACAAATTGCTCTTGGTTAAATATGCTGACACGAAAACAACAGATATGAGCTTGTCAAGAACATGTACTCAGAGATCGAGAAACAAGGATGGAACGTCGCTCTTGAAGGCAAAATCCTCGAGACATCCAAGGGCTACCTCATCGAACCCGCCATCATCGACAACCCACCCGAAGACTCCCGCATCGTCGTGGAAGAGCCGTTCGGCCCCATCGTCCCGCTCCTCAAATGGTCTGACGAGCAAGACGTAATCGACCGGGCCAACGCCCTCGAGACAGGTCTCGGCGCCTCAGTCTGGAGCAAGGATCTGGACCGAGCTGAGAGAATGGGTCGTCAGCTGAGCGCGGGAAGCGTGTGGATCAACTCTCACTTTGATGTTGCACCTAACGTTCCATACGGTGGACATAAGGAGAGTGGCATTGGCATGGAGTGGGGTATTGAGGGATTTAAGCATTATACCAATAGTAGGAGTCTTTGGGTGTGGAAGAAGGTGTTTGAGTGAAGTTTCTAGCAGACCGTTATCGGTCAGGAATACGAGGCGAAGCTAGGGCTTGGGCAAGGTTGGATGAAACTAAAACGGTCAAAGAGTCAGGGACTTGTAAAACCACGGGTTCTTGCTCATAGATCATGCCTTCTGACTGATAGGGCCGCTTTTGAATCCTGATCCGGCTTGTAAGACTTGAATATCTTTCCATATCACAGTTCTTCTAAGAGTGGTCCTTGATCCTGTGTACGACCAAGACGTCATATAAAAACGATAATGACAGTTATTCGTGCCCCCAGCCATGGGCTTGGCCGTCGCCCCGCCCACCATAGTTGAATAATATTGAGCAACTGGGGCGTCGCTGAGTGGCTACACAACTCTTCCAAACTACAGGAGGCTTCGAGTGTGATGGGTAGCGGCACCATCCTTCTTTTTTTTTTTTTTCAGATAAACGGAGCAAATTGGGTATATATGAAACACATTCTCGATCCCGCCATAGCTCCCGAGTTTCTCTAGTTCAAGCAAGATTCCCCAGTGTTCATCCAAAACTTGATATTTCCCTCACTCAATTGCAAGTGGCCATTCAGAAAGAGCTGAAATGTTGATATTCCTCAATTAAGATGAGATGCTACGTTGCAGAAGTCTTTGATCGCAGGATTTATAGACAAACTAAAGAACCAGTAGGTAAATCTCGAGCTAAGCCAGCAATCTGCTAGCAGTCTCAAGATTCTTTGTGTTTGCCGCGTTACTAACCAACTCTGAAGACTAAATAGCCAATACCATGGCAGAGTATCAGTCGTGCGTACACAGCGACCATGCTACTCTAGGCTCCCCGGAAAATACAACAGATGGCTTGGCAAAAAAACTGACAGGCTGTCTCTTGTTAAAGATATGTCAATGCAATCAGCACAGTTGGTTTACTAGCGTACATCCTAAAGGTATTCGAGTGGCCCTAGCATATGTTTACCTAGATAGCATATTATTTCTAAATGATTTGAGATTGACGGGTTGCTTCGTCGCTAACATGTGCTTGCCAGGTACCTGACCACTCTCTCCGAGCGGAAATCCGCCATGTGTACTTTATTACAAACTATGATATCACGGTATACGAGCTTATGTGATATCTCTATTTTTAAGATGACGGGTGGCGCACGGTGGATTCGTATCAGAGAACAGGCGCGGTGCCACTGCTTGCTGTACGAGCCTGTCCTTTTCGGTCGATTATCGTCGGGTATTCCTTATAACATACCTCAATGGTAGCACAGAGACAAGAAGAAACTAAATGAGTGGCCTTGTATATTCAGTCAAGTCTGTCGTCACTTTAAGTTTATTAAGTTTCATTTGTATCACTCTCGGGGAACCCTACGAGCCTGCAGACTTTCCAAGAGTTACAGCTCTCTCTGGTCCAATCCGGTACCCTTACTGACAATAATTTGCCTGCAGACCCACAACGCTAGTTCCGAGCCTTGCAAGATGAGACTATCGTGACCCAACCTTGATGATGGGTACGTCGCTTCTGATGAAACCCTCAAGCACGATGGGTAGGTAGGTCTAGGGTGGCGCAGGGATCTCTGTTGTGGCTTAGCTAGTCGGCTCTCAAGGTTGATCAGTCTTCTTAAAGGCAGTCTTTGATGATAGATGCACCGGCCTGCAATTCAAATGAAACTAAGGAGTTAGTCCATAGCCCTCCCTAGTAGAGTTTTAGTACCAAAGGCTCTGATTAAATTGAATTTGATGGGATGTGCCCGGGGTGATTGCGTTGAATTGAGGGCTTTGATTTCGCTAAAGAGGCTGATCCTGAGCTGTGGCTTGTAAATGTGGCTATGACAGTCGGATGATGAGCTGACTTCTGATTGGCTATAGTGAGATCAGGATTGTTTATTTATGGGCACCGTTGGCGGTGGGTCGTTGTCACTTTTCCCCACACACTCCCTCTTCCTTCTAATTCGCCAAGGTCAAAACTCGGCGGCATCTCTGTCTCCGCACTTGTTTCCCCATGGAACTCACAGCTTATCATGGTACGGTAATCTCACGCATGAACAACTTGCAGATAGAGGTCACGTTCTACTCTGCCTTTTGGGATTAGCTTCGGAAACGTGGTGTTACTTTTTGGCTGGTGAACCTCGTCGCGGTGCAGTGCAACAACATCCATCGGCCAATGGGCCTTGGAGGTCAGTGCTACGTTGCAAATTGAATGTCTCTGTTTCATTTAGATGGCAGGCGGGGTTACACCCAGGGCTGACCTGACGATGACTGGGGAATTGATCCTGTCTGACAGTGAGACCGGTGCCCTACGGCAACTAAAATGAGATCGGCGCTGCGTTAGCCCACTCTTGATTGACTTATTAGACCTGTGCAGAGCCGAGCAAAACGTTTCCCCAGACTGTCAAAGTCAAAAGTCATCAATCACCATGCGTTCTCTGGCTATTGTTGCACTCACCACCGTCGCCAATCTGGCCCAAGCCGTCAAGGTGCCCTCTGTCAACGTTCCGGCGTGCCCCAGGGTCGGCACCATCAGCTACTCCAAGTCTGTCCCTGACCAGACAGACTTTCCCCTCACCAAGGTCGATCTCTGCTACACGCGAACCTCTCTCTCGTTGACCTTTACCGCCCACAACGAGACCAACTTTTACTTCGACCCCAAGCAGGGAACCAACGATGACATCTGGGAGTACGAAGTCATGGAAGCCTTCATCTACAAGGGCACCGATGATCCCAAGACATACCTAGAGTTCGAAGTCAACCCCAACAATGTGACGTATCAAGCGTTCGTGTACAACCCGTCCAAGGATAGGACCGAGGGCGCGCCGTTCGATCACTTTTTCGTCTCCAACCCAGCAGCTGATGGCTTCTCTGCCACGACGAAGCTTGACAAGGCTGCCGAGTGCTGGGTCAGCAAGGTCAAGATCCCCTTGGGTCTTTTCAACGTTGACGATGGTGCTGCCAAGGGTACCAGGTGGAGGATGAACTTTTTCCGCACAGTCACCAGTCCATCTACGTTCCCTGATCAGGAGCTTGGTGCTTGGAGCTCACCGAACAAGGCTAGTTTCCACATCACCAAGTACTTTGGAAATGTCAAGTTTATCTGAGCCAAGATTGGAGCACGGGGGTGTGTGCATGAGATGATGGTTGTAAATACATGCCAACTTTCGCTATTCGCTCGCTCGTCTACCTACTTGTAGCGCTGAAGAATGCTCAACTCCCTAGACCAGCCTCAAACAAGTTGTCATAGTCAATCCAATCAATTCAATTTATTATACCAAAACATGCTTATCAGGCTTATCATCTCTCCCCTCAATAACAGCAAACCCATCATCACATGACGCCTCGCCATGAACTAACAATCGCTCACCGAAAAACTCAAGCCTCGACTCTCTTCTCAGGGTGACCCGCAGGCAAAACATCCGCAAGGGTCTCATCTGTTCCCTTCAGGTCATCTTCCGTGTCAACATGGTCGCGGATCTTGAGGAGAATGACAGGAGCAGCCACCACAAGAGAAACGGAGAGCAGAACCCAGTTGCTGATGAACTCTGTCCTGAAGGGTGTCTTGCGAGCGTCAAGGTGGTTCATGATTGCCGAACCGGCAGACTGAATGCCTTTGTAGAAACCAACGTAGTTGGCCGATCGACGACCAGAGTTGGAGAGGGCGCCGATGAACCTGTAAACTGCCTGTTAGTATCAAGATGAGAAGAAACAGAACAAGATCAACGTACCAATAAACACTGGCTTGCCAGCAAGCATCATAGAAGCCATAAAACATGTACAAGAACATGGGCCCAACATAACCCGAGTCCTCCCAGTCGGCGCCAGTGTAGCCCGCGTTTGGATCCACGCTGGCGCGAGTGTACGTCTTTTCAAAGGCATATCCACCTCCCCAGATGGCAAAGGTAAGAACGAAGAGGACAGCAAGAGCGGCCTTTGCACGAATAGTACGCCTGACGCTCTCGACATCGAGGAGATAGCCCCAGATACCGGCGGCGATAATCTGGAACAACCAGTACAACAGACTGTTGAGGGCCTTGGTTCGGGTGTTGAAGTAGGCGCCGTTCACCGCGTTCTGCTGGTAGACGTAGAACCAGTTGGAAGAGAAGAACATGGGGAAGAGGAGAATGACAAAAGGCTCAAACTTGAGTGTCTCGTAGAGACCAATGAGTTCACTCTGCCAGGTCGGGTTCTTCATCAGGATGACGCGGGAACCATCCTTGCGGACAATATCACCGGCGTTGCAAAGAGTGAGGGCCAGGAGAGCGCCAAAGAACATGAGAACGATGAAGCCAATATATGTTCCATCGCTGACTGTCTTGTTCACCTTGACGTTGATGTTCTCACCGAGAGGGATCTAGGAGGGAGTTAGTTGGATCTGGTACATGGAGCTGCAGAATTCAATGCATCCCAGATCTCGGGTTGGAGAAACTTACCAAGCTACCAATGACAGCACCCATGTTAAAGATTCCCCAGAACCAGGCAAAGTACTGTCCCTTCTGACTCTCGTGCGGGTACGAGATCATGATTGTGCCCTGCGCAGTCCACAGAAGCGCAGCGCAGATACCCAGCCAGACTCCAGCAAAGATGTTGAAGCCAGGAACATGCTTGTGCTCCGAGACAAGCAGGCTGATGGCGTAGAGACCATAGCCAACACCTCCAAAGGCCAGCGTCCACCTCACTCCGAGCTTGTTGACAAAGGTGCCTCCGAAGAAGCCAAAGACGGCGAACGTCGCGTACAAGGCCGTGTTCTATTCGCCAACATGAGCATTTTCTTTTTACCAATGATACCATCATCAATCTCAATTAACTAACCATGTTATCGGCCAGCGTCGCGTCCGTCTTTCCACCTCCTCCCATGCCGCCCAAGGCATTGAACATGCCAGGACACATGAAGCACACAAAGGCAACCATGCCCAGCTGAATCCGAGGAGACGCATACCACGGGAGAATCTTTCCAAAGAGGTGAATTCGTCGATACTTCCATCCACGAGGTAGGTCGACCGTGTCGTCGTTGGGCACGTGTGGCGTGGCGTCGACGTCGGCAGTCGGAGACGCGTCGGTACCTGCTGGGTTCTTGGACGACATGGTTATAGAAGCTTATCAATTGCCTCAAAAAATTTGAGATGAACAAATTATCTCTGGACGGACCGAACCGTTTGAATGTGGAGCTGCGTGAAGCTTTATACCCAATCTTTGAAGGATCGCGGTTGAAACTCTGCCCCCCCCTCGTCGCAACACCCATCGCGAGGCTGCCACCAAAAAAAAAACACGAGCTCTCTCATGCGACGTTACATATCAGCTGGCCTTTCATGGAACGTGCTGATAGGGCAGAGCGGTGCGGGGTGAGAAATACGCCGAAGGATCAACTGCTCAGATTGGGTAGTCAAAAGTGCCGATCAAGCGCGTTATCCTTTAGCGTCAGACAGGGGGGAGACAGGGACCGACCGTCAGCAGCATTTTTCTTATCGGTAAACCTCGTGAGGGTAGTAACAATCTTGTGAAACATGGATGGCATGTAACCATGAGATAGGGTAGTGTAATCTGGTCGGTAAGAATAGCAAAGGCGATTCGGCTTGGTCTCTTTATCGACTGGTTGCAACAGGCGCGGTTTCTATAAACAGCCGACGCAAGATTGTCGATCAGTAAGCATGATAGGCATGTCAGATTCCGCTCAGAGGCTTCAGAGGTCGGTAACTGGCCACGTACGATGGATTGGTTACGTACATGGGTGAGATTTGTGCCGCTCCAGTTGCTCTGATGGGGGCCATAGGACTTTTTCAACCGCAGTTTCCTATTAAGATCAGCTCATATGTGTCTTGGAATACGAGGATCTTCTCAACTCCAGGTACTTTGTTAGAAACGCATGCCTAAGAAACCGGAACCCGAGCGAAAGGCAGGCAGAAGACCCAGGTTTCAGTGTGTTCTCAGGACTGAGACAATATTATTAAATAAACCCCATGCTGCGAATCACTAAACCCAAGCTTAGCAGCGATTTATTTGACAACAATGAGTGCAGTCTCTAGACAGTGCTGGATTGAGGGTCGCGTGACCACATGGAAACCGAGTTAGGGGAGCTGTACTCAAGCTATAAGCAAAGCAAGGATGGATCTTCCCTTAATAGATACTTCCAACTCTTACTCTCTAATTTCAACCAACTGGGACTCTTAGAACACTCGCACAACCCATACCATGACTCATGCAAAAAGGGTAAAGGCCCACAGTGGAACCGCACAAACTCTCAACGACCACAAACAAAAAGGAAGTTGATCATGATGGGGATCGAACCCACAATCTTCTGATTCGTAGTCAGACGCCTTGCTATAGGAATTGTTAGTGTCATTAGATCGAAGAGGTGCTGTTTATGAGGTTAGGTTTTCGTACCCATTGGGCCACACGACCGTGATTGCTTGCTGTGGTTTTCCGGTCTTGGAAACATGCATCAAGAGAACAGCCCGAAACCACGCCCATGTCAAGACACGTAGCTCTTGTTTCTGAGAGGGCCGTCTTGAGCTAGAAGCTACCTGAAAGGCTAGTTCGAGAGTTGTACCACCCTAAAGCGACGCTGGATGTAATCACAGAGATGGCCGAGATGGGCATCCTCTCCTTGATCGGGATGGAGAGTTCTCAACAACCTACCGTGTTCAGGAATGAACGAAGCTTGCTGTTCATGTAGTATGGCTGCTCACGCTGGGAGCTTTCGTACGTTTGCGATAAAATATATGCCATGCTCAATAAACCAGCTCAAGAGAGGTATTAACAGCTTCGGGCCCGACTATCTTGGAAATCCTACTAAGACTTTTATGAGATTTACAGGGTATAGAGTTTTAAGAGTACGAAGGTATATTAGGGTAATTGCTAACGGCAACTCGTTGTTAAAGGTCAGCGAAGCCTGTTTTAATGCCCAAGGTTCAGATCTAGCTTGCGACAACCCGCAACAGATTCCAACGGCTTGCAACGGTCACTGACAACAGCTTGCGGTGGCCTTCGGGGGCAGTTTTGAGATGACGATCACGACGGAGGTACGATTCCGATCAACATTACAGATATGGATCCCTGTCTACTCTACTTCTCGAATAGTTAGCAGGTAGGGAGTCATCCCCGTAGCAGGTGTTGGTCATAAGAGGCCTGTGTACGTGTGATTATTTGGACCGCGGTACTCCCCATCGGAAGCCTGAAGCCCGCCGCGAGTTCACATTGGAGTTGGGTGCGTGTACGACTTGCCCAACCACACAACCCCATCACGTAATCATACTTCACCTGCAGACTTCCACCAAGGCAATGAGCTGGCTATCATAGGTACGCAAAATCTATTAAAGCAGGCTGGTCTTTGCTTCACTAAGGCGCCTGTACGGAAGCAACCTCGGCTACTGACCTGGAACACCGCGTGAAGGTGCCAGCCATCGTCCCAGTACCTCCACACAAGGCTATTGGCCAAGGCTTCATCGGCATTCTATCTAGGTGTCCTGCAATGCGGAAGAGAGAAAGAAAAAGGTCAACATACCAAAGCTAATCAATCTGAAGGGGGTTTTCGGCGGTGCCATCACCAGCGAGTCCGTTATCAACGATGGGGACCAGGTCCATCTCATTGTCGTCGTCGTCGTGGGGTTCGGGCTTGGGATCCAGGTCACCACCATCATTATCAGCAGGGGGGATAGCCTCCTCATTGTCGCACGGAGCGAGCTCCGAAACAACAGAGGACTCATCCTCGCTGATGACAATGGGGACATCGTCTGGAGACTCGGCAGCAGGGAGGGTCGAAGTCTGCGCCGAAGTCTGGGCGGCCGCGTCGGTGACGCGCTCGGGAGCCGGCACCCACGTATTAGACTCATCCCGTTTGGAGCACTTAGCAGCGTGATCGCGCCACTTGCAATTCCCGCAGGAGCCACTAAAGTGACCCGGAAGTCGAATGCAGTCGGGGAAAGGGTTTGCGTATGACGATGGATCCTTATTCATCTGCCTTAAGCAGGCAGAGCAAGGGCTCACTTTGGCACCACGACTCTGGATCAAAAACGCGTTAACGTACGAGTCCCGCTTGCCCGTTACCTGTTCCAGCCGAACCCGACCCTCCAGAAAGGTGACGGGCCGACCAGGCAAGGCAAGAACATCACGCTGGGCTTTGTTTTTGGTGTATGGAGCGAGCTGTTGACCGGAGCAATCGACCCAGAGCAGGCGAGTGCCTTCTGGCCGTACTGGAAGAGGGAGAATGCGCTGTATGGGGTCAGTGGGCGCTTCGTACGAATGGCAAAGCAAGTAACTCACTGGCCCATCCTGTTGCTGCTGCTGGCCGGCGGCGGCGGCGGCGGCGGCGGCGGCGGCGGCGGCGTTGATTCTGCGAAGCTGTGAGCTAGCGGCCTGACGTGCGGGCGCAGCGATGCGATGCGATGCGATGCGGCGAAACGGAGGGAGGGAGAGGAGGGAGGAGAGGCTCGTACAAACTCATTTTTCTGTATTTCAATATCAGCATCATGCGACAAGGTAAGGAAGTGCGATACGTACGGGAAAGCGGTAGCTGTGGTGGTGGTGCAGGTGGTGGTGCAGGTGGTGGTGCAGGTGGTGGTGCAGGTGGTGATGATGATGATGATGATGAGAAAAAGAAGAAGAAGCCGCCTTCCCCTCTCCCCCACGAGAAATCAATTTCGCCTGCGTGAGTGTTTGTTTGCTTGCTTGCTTGCTTGCTTGCTTCCTTGCTTGCCTGCCTGCCTGCTTATGAAATCATCAAAGTAGGTAGGGACGTACGTACGTACGGTGAACCGCCAAAATCAGATCCTAAGGCTTAGACTACCTAATCCAAGGCAATGGCTCAGCCTTCTGCTTCTCTCGCCCCCGCGCGCCTGCACGGAGAGGAGGTCGGGCAGTCGATCGAGGATACTCAGCGTACGAGCTCGCGCCCAAAGACTGCCTTAAAGAACAAGGCTGACTGACATCCAGCGCGAGGCAACACATATAGAAACACGTGTGGTATCTCCTCCGGTAGCCAGGCTAGGAACTCCTACTCTCAGAAGTCCAGCAATAGCGCCTACACTCCAGGTTGATGACCCCCGTGCCATGTTCCAACGATGAAGAAGCACGAAAGGCAGAGTATGCTACATTGCCTCGGGGAGCCATTAAGACCAATCAGCAAGACAGGAAGGTCATGAGGGTTAGCTCATAGGTAGTTATCCCTACAGCCGGCGATGGCCAAACCGTGCCTGGGATTATAACCGGCTGGTTCGGATTGCGATACAGTTGATCCCCGGTCTGAAGATTATGTGTGCTCTGATAGGGGTTAATATCGGGGTTAAGCCTCTGTTAGCGTAATATATATAAAGAGACTAATAAGAAGTAATAAGAAATAAAAATTCCTATATTAACTATGCTAAGCCTTATAACCATAGTGCAACTAAAACAATAGCACTAGAAACGCCAACCGCAATATAAAAACCACTACTAATACCAGACAAAATCATATTTAACAATACTAACACGGCCAACGTAACAAACACCTTGTTAACCCTCAAAACAGTCACAATCGGAAACGTCCTCAAAACCCTGACAGTCAACGGCCAAGCATCCTCAAACTTGCGTTGTGCAACATAAACCCGAAACAAACTCATGCAAACTGCCCGTTCCATAATCGGCTCGGCCAGCTTTTCGCTCTTCTTCTTTGCAAAGAGGTATTGCTCTTCCGCCTTGGTGTAGTTTCCTTCTGCTGCGTATGTATCCCCTATTACCAGCTCGTTTAGCACGTCTCCTGCTGTTTCGCCGAATAGGTTCTTTGCGTGCTCTTTTACTGTTTGGAAACTGTTCCGAGCTAGTGAATAGTGGCCTGTTTTACCCCAGATCATTCCGATGTACGTCAGAGCGCCTAACGTTATGCGATGATCTGGGCCGTTCCATTCCACGCTTTTCCCCATCACTTCCATTGCCAATTCCATCGCCTTGCCCGGTTGTCGTTGGGAAATCAAGATGGTATTTGCCAGTGACATTGTTGCTTCCAAAGTTATGTTGTCGTTTTCGCAGAACCTCTCTCCTATTTCTCTTGCTTTTATCAAGACCTGGTGCGCTAGGAGAGTGTGACTTGTGTTACTTTCAAGTCTGCCTCTGATGATCAGCGCTTTCACTAGAAGTCGCCAATGGCGTAGCTTCTGCGATGCAGATAGTGGTGGAAAGCTGACTCGTTGGTTCGTTGCGTTGGAATCTGTCCTTCGTTCCTTTTCTGCAAATATGCGTCCGGGCTGCTCTTCCTCTTCGAAAAGTTTTATAGCAATAGCAAGCTGTCTCCTAGCTTCTTTGTGACGCATGAGTAAGTCGTTGACGTCCGCAAGTCCGATCAGCATCTGACAATACTGAACCGAGTCGAATTCGTCCTCGTTTTCCCTCAACGCCTCATAACACTTCATGGCAGCTTGAATCTCTGAATTGTCTCGAAGCGACTGCCCTAGCTCCAACTGAAAGTTGGTGCTAGCTGGGTTGTCATCCTTGATGCCTGCCTCGCGTCTCTGTGTGAGTAGTTCTCGTTGAAGTCTTTTTGCATCCTCTAGACGGCTGCATCGCCTGTAGAAAGATGCAAAGTCAAGAATGATCGGGTTGTCCATGTCTACCATTCGGCCTTCAAGTATCAGGGACTGTTCCATTGTTTTGCCTGTGCTTAGTTCACTAGACAGACAAGTATCGAGATGGACGAGGACATCGAGTTGCATCGTAAAAGGGATCATGGTGTTTGAAATTCCACGGCAGAATGCCGACATCATTTTGGTCGCTTGATCCAGGTATGTTGTTCTATCCGCTTCCGTCCTGCTTTGAAGCCATTCACGGATGGCTGGGTGGAGCGAAAAAGATATGCCTCCAGATAAACCCTGACCCCCCGTGTGCAACAAAATAAGCGTCTTCTTACTGAGAGCGAGGACCATTTCTCGAAATCTCTTGGTCCCTTCCGTAGTGCGAAGTAGTCGAATCCATAGCCACGAGTTGTCGTCAATGGTTGAGGCGTACCGTTGGAAAAAGTCGCCATGAATGGTGGTCCCACCTAAGAAGGCAGACAAGGTGAGTATCTGAACTGAGGCTTTGGCTATGGGTCGAGGAAGTTCAAAGATGGAACATTCGTAAGTTGTATACCAGTTTAGCATCAACCCGTCAACATGCATTGTCTTTTCGATAATGGCCCTGTGTTGATTGAACATTTCCATATACTCGTGAATCTCTGACGTCAAGTCTTGACCTGGGAGGGCTTGGGCGACGTGATCAATTGCGAGAGGAAGGTTCCCAAGCATCTTGAACAAGTCCGTGCAAGCTGAAGGTGCATCTTGCGAGAAATCGTCCGTGGTCCGATGCCGCCAGTGAAGGAATAGATCCAAGGCTTCCTCTTTTGTCATGGTTGGGATTCCAATCGACTCCCACCCGAGACACTCGAGCTCAGTTTCCCTGGTGGTGATCAAGATGCGTCCCTCTTTGCCTGTATACTAAATTAGCCTAGGTTTCTTAAGTAGCATCCTGGTGTATGCATACTCTCAGGGAAAAAGGCTTGAATGTTGAAGCCCTCGCTGGGATTATAATTGTCAAAAACCAATAACCATCGAGAACTCCACTGAGCAATCACCGAAGTCATCATTTCGTGTGTAATGTGCCCCATATGAACCACCTTATCTGTGCCCGACAACATGGAAGCCATCTTCTTGAAGCCCTGCACCGTTGTCGTCTTCGATGAAGCATCAACCCAGAAAACATCTTGATAATTCATCAGGGCATGCTTAGATCGGCAATAATTCAAAGCGATTAGACTCTTCCCCAGACCTCCTATTCCATGTAGTACTAGGACGGCAGGTTTGTTTGAGTCTGAGATGGCCCTGCTAAACTTGGTTTCTATCGCGTTTTGAACTTGGACTCTTTCTACCACGCGGGAAACTGAAATGTGGGGAAGTCCATAGTAGGATTGTCGTTCAGAGTACACGTAGGCTAATTTGCAAGGCATGTTAGATACGGAAACTCGATTGGATAATCTGACTAACTTGACTGATTGTATGTGTTGATGTTCATGTCACCTGATGCGTCATAGTTAGCCATGATCGATGGCATTGCCCCGTTGTTCTGCGCTCTGAGAACCCTTCAAGGGCCATTCCCTCTCCTTTCTTGGGGGTTCCTACCGAGGACCTGATCACCATGGATATAAGCTCCCGCTATATTCCACTGCCCCCCTTCGATATTCGTCTGTTCCCCCCAGTTGGCAAACTGTCGATTGATTTCGCCATAGTTGACATTATCCCCTCTAGTCCCCTCGGGCAAGTCTGGGAGCGAGGGCATCTCCTCAGCCACCTTTTCCAGTTCCTCCTTCGCCTGGGAAACATGGGCTGCTTGTGTCTTCATGGCATCTTTGAAGGCTCTGTGCATGGTGAGGAGTTGCAGAGAGTCCAATGTACCCTTCATCAATGCCTCAACCCGGCCAGATTTGTTGTCGAGCTTGAGCTTGCGGATTACCTTCTGGTAGACGTCGACGAGGGACTTTTCTTTGGCATCCCCTTTGGATATTTGTCGGAAAATTTCATGTAGCTGAGATAATTTGGAATGACAGTCGTCGAGGTTTTGTTTGAGAGCTTGTGTCTCCTGATGCTCCTCTTCGAGGCCATCGGTCAGCCCTTTGGCCAGTTCCAATATCTCCTCGACTAGTGGGAGACGTTTTCCCACTTCGAGAAAAGCCTCGGGCAGGTCGTTGCGCGTTTCAATAGCCTTGTAAAGTTTGAGGAGAGTCTCTGTTAGGGCTATAGCGCCGGTGATGACGCCGAATATTTCGATGCCAGACATTATAGATGGGCGGGTGATGGTTGGGCAATTGTTGTATCAATATTACCGGGATGCTAAGAAAAGGAATGATGAAGGACAGGGTCTTCCAGAGGGGATAACAAGGGTAATTGTACCGTGGTACTATTGCATTGTGGACCAAACGTTAGTGTCCGTGCTGAAACGGAAGTGTCTAACCTTGTCCAGTCAATCAAGTCAATCAACGCGCGTCATGACAGCCACTTACTTGGATGCTATGTAAGCTTGGCTTGGTGAGCCAAATTATTACAAGTCATGTGGTACAGTATAGTGCTAACGGAGCATGTCATTAAGAGCAGTGCTCTGCGAATCAGCAAAGAAGTCTGGGCGTGTATCCCCTCAGCTGTCTCAAGGTCCAGTTGACGTACCGACAGGGATTCTAGCTAATCATATGGGGTGAGAAAAAGAGGTACATTAGATACTACTACACTGACCTTGTAGATCAGGTACTAACTTATCTCTTATTACCTCTCGCTACTTGACACATCTAGCAGTAATTAGGTTTGCTCATTATAGCTAGATAATGTATAGAAGTACTATCATTTAGTGGGGCTCCCCCTGGACGAAGACGTGAAATGAGCCATGGGTCAGTACAGGGGATAAGTTAGCAAAACCCTCTGCGTTGCAGGTCGCCCCACACGACAACAGTACCATATGTACCTCTTAATTTCTATTAAAGTAGAAGTTCTACTCACATGAGCCAACGGGTAGGTACAACCCGTAATATAAAAAGCTTTCAAGTTATATAAAGTCACAATGACAAACTAGCCTATTATGTATTCCCTAAGTAAAGCATTAATTAAGTATTTTTCTTAAAGGCATAAAGAGTACTCCCTCACGTACTCTTAAATGCATTTCAAACCCGTAAGTAATAAAAGTTATTAAAAGTATTCCTACTTAGGCTTATAACTATTATTAATAGTTATTTTATATTATATTAAGTATATAAAAGAGGATAATAAAGAGCCTTATTTTCTATAAAGGGAATTAATATAAAGCCGGCTATTTATATAACCGAGCGGCCTATAGGGCGGCCTATGCGCGACTAATCAGGGCACGGGGCGTTATGTAACAGGAGGTCACCAAGTCCAACCACACGAAGCAATCCATTCACAGGCCGGGCTCATCCTATACACAGCCATTATCTGCCACGTTCTGGACTCTGCGGGGCTTTTTCTACTGTTATGTAGCCTCATTCTTAAGTTTCGAAGGCTATTATGCCCCAATGAGAGCATCTGCCCACGACAAGTCAACAACAAGTGACGATAACAACGCAGAGATTCACAGACTCGAGAACACCATCTCAAACATAAAAGGTATGGGTATATAGTTAATTAATCCGTAGCCGGCTATCAATCCTGACTCCTAAATACTGAACAGGGTATCCACAACTAATCGTACATCCATATCCTAGTAACCTTGATCAACGTGGCTTTGCCGTCGACACACGAACCACCGTCTCATTCTTAACCATGATCCCTCCCCCAAAAGATCCAGAGTTATGGTGATCCCCCGAGGTGCGATTATTATTGTTAGGCACAGTGACAGTGGCGATATTGCCGTGGTGTCTATCGAGGGCATGGCTCTCAAAGTCGGATGAGATGGAACCGCTTCCACCTTCTTCGTCCCCAGCAAGCTGGTGCGTGGAGCTTGATTCGTCTTTGGGAAGGGTAGAAAGTCGGATCGATTTCTTGGCTTGACTTCGACCGTAGGATTGGCCATAACTGTTGGAGGCGGAGCCGAGAGATGAGGTTGGGTTGGTGCAGGTGAAGATGTAGATGCAAGCTGGGCGAATCGTAGGGAGACAGGCTAAACGTTGTAAGAAGAGTATTCCTAAAGCATAATGAAAGAAACTTACTGGAAATCGTGACCAAGTTGACTTCTACTGTGGCCCAGATAATAATAGGGGCCAGGTTCCAGGTCATATCAGGCGAAGTATTGTCAAAGGTTGTAGAGACACCGACGATGACCAAACCAGCGATACAGACCCTAGCATTGTTAGCGTAAGAAACTTAAGACGATAGAAGCACTTACAGAATACCAAACATAAACATAAGAATGATACCCAGCTTCTGCATGCCAGGTAGCTGAAGCTTTTGGATCTGAACGATAGGCAAGACAAGGATAGCAACGTCGATAATGACGTGGGCAAGAACTGTGCCAAAGAAGAACTTGGAACTTTCAATAGCGCACGTCTTCTTCTTGATGTGATAGTCCCAGAAGGCCTCAACGGGCAGACAGTGAAAGGTTGTCAGGAATGTCTACAACATCAAGTCAGTGTTGAACCCTCCATATCAACCGACACAACATACCCGAGCCAAGATCCAGATGACAGAGCAACCAAGTAAAACCTTGATGGCAATCTTGATGTTGGTAACTCGAAACATGCGCCAGTAAAACATCAAGATGGAGATCTTGGCGAAAAAGAGGGTATGGGCGTAGATGTGTTCGATGAAGAAGAGGTATTTCTTTGTCAACGAGTTTGCATCTTCAAAAGACATGCTCTTGACGTCGGTTGCGTGTAAGCCAAATCCTCTCTCGATCCCTAATATTCGGTCAGCTTTGAAGTTGAGTTCTGATGTTTGAAGACGTACACAAGGGGATCATGATGGCCCATGTTACTGCAGTTGCCTGATATCAGAGTCAGCAAGAGCAGTCTATCAGGAACAGAGGTAAGACATACATAGCAGAGGATAGCAAACCAATCATCCCACCAGAAACCAACTCTGGTAATCCTTCGGCTGACGATACGTAGTAGTAGAAACACAGTGGCCGCCGGAAAGGTGATGAACTCGGCGCACAACAGATCGGGTTGTCTCGACTGCATCTTGACACTCGAAGCCACAGGGCTGAATGATTGTCAAGAAAAAGTAAAAAACAAGAAAAAGAAAAAGAATAGATTAGCAAACCCAAACGGATGGGATGGTGGGGACACGGCATGTTGATATGTGACTGTCACAAAATTATCCCCCCTCCCTCAGATGCACAGCCGATCAACGGTTTCAAACCTGCCGAGAGATTCTGCATTAACCAGGGGGTACACACGTACCTTGCGTTCAGGGGGTGCTTCTGTCTTGTCCCAGCTAATGGGGTTGCGCGATGGAAGGGCGGTAAACTTTATTCAGCTTGACGCTATCGTGTTTCGCCCGGTGAAGAGACGCCATCTTCCAAGGACCAGGTCTAGAGCTGGCGATCGGCCGATACGGCTATTGTTTGATTGTCACCTTTATGCCCTGGTTTGATCTTCGTTGCTGTCCTGCAGTAGCGGCTGAGGGGAAAAGATGATGTTTCATTTCAGCTGTCTTCTAGTCAGGTTCGACTTGCCTTTCTAGGCAACAGAGATGTGCTTCATGGCGATCTCTACATCTCAACACGGGCATCATGTACGTAGGTGGGTGTCAAGGGAGGTGTCAAAGAGAGGACAGACATCAACTGCCGCGCTTGTACGAGTCATGGCTTACGGGAGGTGGGAGGAAGGCCTCGTTTTAGCCCGCGTCGGTTGTGCAGCCCTCTCAGACTAGCCCAGCCCTGTCTCCTGATGTGGCTTTAGACTGCAATGTCCAGACCCTGCCTAGACTGGCAGATTGATACCCGTGTTGGATAGTGGAAACGCCCTAGCTAAGCACACCGGGCGGGCTCAGAGAAGAAGGTCAAAGCACACACGGCCGGAGAAGGCGAGTCAGCATGCACTAATGGCCAACATCAAGATTCCATTTCAAGGGTCTTCCCTGACACCTTTCAGGTCCCAGCCATTCGGAACACAGACATTCCAGCCCGGCACTTTAACTGTGGGGAAAAGAGGCGTCTCGGGGCCCCATTCCATCGCGTCATCGGAGCTTGTCGATCTACAGGAGTAACCAAGGAGTGGCAGGTCCGGTTGATTCCTACCCAACTGTGGGGGATAAGCCATCTTCCAGCCTCGTCGGCAACAAGTACTCGAGAGGGATAGTCGGGAAGAGTCAAAAGCGCTAATATCCGCCGCTCGGCGATTCTAGTCGTCGAGTGAGGACGAAGTAACCTCGCACGGGGGAGATTAGCCCGAGAGGCGAGAGAGGCTGACGTTTGACGATGAACGAGTGGGAGAGTGTCACAGGCCATTATCTGGCTCTTGGCTTTATTCGTTGGTGATAGAGATTGACGTTGGCAAAGTTTATACTTGCTAGGCAACCGGGGAAGTATGCCTACTGTGCCGATCTGAATACCCGATCGACGTGCAGCGGCCTGACCATGATAGCGGCGATGGAACTGGCCGACTCGGCCGCTGGAATTTGGGATGCACTTTGAGTGTCTGGTGAACCCCCTTGTTACCGTTTGCGATCAGAAGAAGAGAACCAGTAGATATCCATCCATTCCTGCTGTCTCATCGACTGCCGACAAGGGCTGAATTCAAAAGTCGCCTCCAACCGTGCCAATCCTTCCAGAATCCTTCTTGGCTGCGGGATTTCCGACACTGAAACAAAGCGAGGAGGGCCAAGACCTCGTGGGAAACGGTGGTGGCTTTGGAAGAATCTCCAGCCCTAGGAATGTTTTTAATCACGAGGTGGATATTCATCTCCCAGATTTATGCATTGCATAGATTCGAACTCGGAAGATGGGGTTCCGCGGCATAATTCAACGCTTGTGAACCTTGGTTGGGACGGCACATCGGCACTTGTTTTGTTCACCTCCACTGGTAAGCCTCAAAGTTTTATTACCAGCTAGTTAATTAGTGAACAGCCTCCGGGGATATCTCGAAAAACTCCGTAGTTCTCTAATCTCTCGATTGCTAAGCGGCGATTACAAGCTATCACATGTCCTTTCCCCAGCACATGCCGTCCAACCTTGAAATAATTCATCCCATCTAGCTCCGACGATCCGAAGCACATCAAAATTCGCATAAATAACGCCTCTTTTTCCCGTGGAAATTGAAACGAAGCAAATTTCTGCGTGGCGTTGCTCGTGTCGGCAAGGTGCTGCATCGCATGAAGCCATCGCCAATCGCAATGCGGGGCAAACCGGATAAATAGCGTGGTGTTGAAGAAAACGGCATCGCCAATCATACGCATGCGGCGCATTGACAATGACCGTGCGCGATGCAGGGTTTTTGGAGAAAATATGTTTTCGTATTCCCCGGTCAGGTTACCCGCATGGTCTCGACCTTTGGCGACCGTTTACAAGAGGCTTTTACACGACAGCTGAGAACTGGTACGATTTTTTCTCTTTTCTGGTAGGGCTATTCATAGGTAGTCTTGCCAGGGTGTCGGAGGAAGCGATATGAGCGACGACATCCACAGTTCAGCCGAGTTTAAGACCTTTGGCATCCCAAGATCGACAGTCCTATCCTTCATCTTTGGATATTAGTCTTTGCTGACCAACATCAGCCTGCTAGAAGTGTCCCAGACGCCAGAATTCCCATGGCCAACCGTGCTGACTCGAAGTCCCAGAGCTCGACATCTCCTCAAACGCCTCTAGCCTTGGATCCTCACCAAGTCGAACTCGCCAACTCAAGCTACGTAAGCTAGCGCCCCCAAGAAGCTTTCCTTGCCCGCCATGCATCAGCCCTCGCGGCATCAGCCGTACCTCGGCCCCCGTCGGCTCCCCGCTACATCTCGGCTTCACTTGCGCATTGAGATCCAGAAGCAGGAAGGGCATTCATGGACGTCCGTCGACCCAGAACCATCTTCGGCCACTGATAGGAATGGCATGGCTTGAATTGACTAAGTTACACCCATCACGAAAGCATCATGAACAGTCCAATAACATTGTCAGAGTAAAGGTCATACATTCAATTCAGTTCGCCCGTCCGGCGGATGCGACCGCTCTGGAAGGCCAATTAAAGCTCAAGGTAGAAAGACAAACATGAAACTTTGATATGGACAGTTCATCGTCCTCCCCAGCCTGAAAGATCCTTGTGGCAGGCATCCCATCCGTCAAAGTATGGTGACCTTGACTCGCCGCCAACCTTGGATCCAACGGATCGGGCAAGGTACTCGAGGAGCATGTTGCCCCAGAGCCAGCTTCCAGGACCCTTGCCTGGGTGCATTTGGTCTCGGTACAGGGTTCCGAGGAGGGTGATGAGACGACCCCATTCGAATACCTCATGTCCTGCTTGTTCGGCGACGGCTCTTCCGAGACGGTCGAGGTCAAACATGATGGCATCTCCCATACCAGTCTCTCGGTGAACAGTCAAGGACCTGAACATGACAGGAGCATCTGCGCCAAACTCGTCGTTCAGACGCTGCGCAATCTTCCTGATGCGCGCCGTCACAAATCGCACCTCCTGCCACACCATCTGTCTACCCTTCTCAGCGATGCGCAGCTCCTCAGGGTTATGCATGGCTGAACCACCCTCCCAGAAAGCACGCTGGTCCCAGAGGCCGTTCTGCCAGAGGATAAGATCCGGTCGGCCCTTTTCTCCCTGAATGGGCGACTCATGGGGCTTCCAGAGGTTTTCCCAGCGCTCCTCCCACGCGACCCACTTGATCTTGGGCTTCCACCACCACTTAGGCTTGTAGGTGAAGGATCCGGTCGAGTGGAGGTACACGAGGGTGAGGTTGAAGGCGGGCACGTCGCAGATGCCCTTGGAGAATCTTCCGGACTCGTCTTTCACGGGGAAATAGATCTCGCCGTCAAACTCTTCGCAGAAGAACTGGGTCATGTAGCGATCAACAGAGTCGCTGAACATGACGACGCGGCGTCCCCATAGCCAACCAAGTTCAGCATCGTTCTTCATGCTGACAAAGTCTTCAACCGTAAGATTTCCCTCCTTGGACTGTTGAGCGGCCTCGGTTCGGCGTCGGTGTTCGGCCACGGCCTTTTGCATCCATGGCTGCGGGTTACCGGGGGACTCGAGAAACTCGGTTTCGACTTCGGTGGCGTTGAAGATGAGCTCGCCCTCGGCGGCAGGGTATTGCGCGTACTCGGGAGCGTCGGCGTTGAGATATTCTTCGGTGTATGGGATATATGTCGTCTCGTGGTACTTCTTTGAGTCTTGCGGGATGTAGAGATAGCCGGGGCGACGATAGGGATCGACACAGTTGCGGGCCTCTGCCGGGACAGGGTCATCCGAAGTTAATTCTTCGGCTTTGGTACCCGGGGTGGAATGATCCCTTTAGTTCAAAGTTAGTGTTGAAATAGAATGTCTCAGATATGGGCGCGCACTTGAAGGACTCGTCGCAGTATTGCTGTGCCTTTTGGTGAGCATAATCCAGAGGGGCCTTCAAGGGCTCTTGGAAAAATGTGAAAAGAATGACGAGAAGAGTAACCGCTGCTGCTGCAAGGACCGACATCCGCAGAGCAGGGTTGGACATTTTGGACATGGCCAACATCTTGAACAAATTAACAAAAAGAATGACTAGATATCGACTGAGACAAAAAAGAGCGACTGACGAAAAAGATCGTGCAAGGGAGAAAGAAGAGAGAGGGTCAAACCATTCTCAAGATAAATAAACTCGTCCAAGTGGCATGGCAGGCTGAGGCATTTTAAGGGGGGCGGGCTAGTAATGGCGCTTGATCCAATGGACCGAGAACACTCTAACTGAGAACGGTCATATGGGAACACGACGGGCCAATTAAGCAATTAAGCATGCTTCCTGGCATCGAGCGCATTCACAGTTGCTTATTGGCGTTTAAACGCCACAGCTAGCAGGCATGTCCTTCCAACGCTTGATCTTCATGCCAAGATACTTGAGCTCAAACAGTCGACTATTGGCAGTAGCGTAAGGCGTAGAGCCACCAGAGATCCTTGTGATCCCCAGTTTTGCATTTTCATGAACCAACGGTTGGTGCTCGGTTGGGTTGGGTCCCGGGCCCCCTGCATTAGCGTGGAGACGGACCCTGGGATCTCATGATCCAGCAAGCTGGTGATGGCCCTAATGATAACGATGAGAACGGTCGCTTGGTAAAAGGAGGATCTTATCATGATGGGAATTCAGATGTAAAAGATGCAGGCAATTTAATAACACGAAAAAGTGAGAAAATGTTCACTGTTGTGATTGTGCGAAACCTCACCATCACAAGCCTCGGACTCCTCCCTCGGACTTCTCTCGTTACAAGCCCTAACCGATTGCAACCTCAGCTGCCAAGAGTCAGCCCTACCTCGTTTCCGGACGCAAGGATCAACGCTTGGCTTTGATTACGGGGTCGCGGTGGCGAAAATAAGGAGGGGGATAAGCACGGAGAATATTGACTGACCCATCAACTCCCATGTCGTTATCTGCAAGGATAATCACACGACAAACCACAACCGAGGGACATAACATGACAATATCATGTGCTGAACAAGTTCAGCCGCATATGAGTGAACACTGAGTGTTTCTAAGAATAATTCGTTCCGTCGTCTTCAAACGGCCGCACAGACGGATCTCGTCTTGAACACACCATCTACCCTGTATCAAAACACCACATGTCTCCGAATCATAGCGGAGGCTGAAATCTCACATTGACATCTGACGTCAGCAGGCTTTAAAGAAGCGCCACCAAAGAGCCCTTGCGTAGTAACCGTGCACTCGGTTGCAACAGTTTAATCTGTGATAGTGGCCGGAAGCGTCCGTTTAAGGAAGCGGCCAGCTCCTTTGAATCCTTCGAGTTTGCACGACTAAGGAATCCCACATAATGCTTACTTACAACCTAAAATGTTAGGTCTTCCACCAATGGAGATATGGAGATAATTCTTACATATCCATATAGGGCCCTATTTTTCGAATTTTCGTAACGTGATATTACCTAGGTAGCTCTGTGAAAGGGACTTTCACCTGCTCCATCACTCAGACCCTCCCGCTGCAGGGTAATTGAGGCTTACTTAATTGAGGCGAGATGGTGATAGACTCGGAGGCTAAATAGATGTGGGTTCCATCGAATTTCACTCGTCTGAGCCTGGCGCAGTCGTTTATCATTCTTGGGAGCTTTGCTGTCTGCTATGCTTATGGGTTTGGCTGCACAATAGTAATACACGCTTATGGTAATTGTACAACAGCCATTTTAGGCAAGTTATGCTGTAATTTCCTGTTCAAGGCGCGTGTTCTCCCCGTGTTTCGTAATCACGAAAATCAGCTGTTCTGTTCCAGCTGATCTAGTCATAACTCTTTGTCCCGCATGCGTCGTTCAGTCAACATCTGTACCTTCTTCTTGACTATAAATACAATAAACCCGACCGAGATGTCGCTGTGGCTCTTATTTCCAGACGTCAGCCTACTCACGCCTGAGCAACATCAGTCTTTTTCCCACTTGAGAATCGCCTACTCTTGAGAACGAGAAATGCCGCGAAACCTTGTGAGTGCGGCTGACAAGCAGCTGCGTGCTCGACGCTTGAGACGCGCTAGGCAACGACAACAGGCGGAACCTGCTCGTAGAGCTGCGGAATGTATCAGCCAGAAGTCCCACGATGCAACTCCCATTCAGCAACCAGTTGAGTCTAAGAGACCAACTGCGCGCCGGGACTCGGTGACTGGCACGTTACAGGAGTTATTGTTCTTGTTGTAGCTATCGCTTATCAATTTCTCTAGCTTTTAGGCTCTATGATCCACGAGTAGAGGGTTGTAGTATTAGAGATAGACTAAGATGCAATCATGGTCATAGATATAAGGAACATGTCTGTTTTGAGTTATAAAAGCCATCTCGTTACAGTGAATTCGACAGCTAACTGGGCCATAGACGGTAGGAACAGCATATACTCCTTTAAATGAAATATTGACTTTGACCACACTATTAGGACCTTCGCGGAAGACGTTGCAGGTTTACTACTTCAGTAAAAGTGATTCTAAATGGAGCAGTCTCACTAGGACTGTCTGCGTGTGCTGAAGTGTTATCCACACTATCCCACCCCCTCGTGAACCTATGACAGCCAAAAAAGGCCAGATATGATTCGTGGCCTTTTGCATACTCCTCTCAATAGGGTGGTGATGGGAGAAAGGGGAGCGGGGCTAACAAACCGTGCCTGGACGAACCGTAGCCACTGCAAGGCCCAGATAAATTAACTTGTATTCAATCCTTGGCCTCGGTGTTGAAGAACTCGTTGACGGGTTGAGTCGGCACGCTCGGGCAGGGAACAGTTGTTGCCAAACACGTTATAGGGGCCTAATTCCTGAGTTTCTTCGTCATGAGCTATATTGACATTCCCCTTAGAAAATACTGTAAAATAACTGCGCTGGCTGATAGATAGATAAAGGTAACCAATAATGTCAGGCTCTTTTCGACAACCCAAGTCCCTCTCAAGGTGCATCCTCCCCATCCTCCTCGCCTAACCTATCATTCACATGCCTTGTGACACCAAACTTGTTAACCAGCAAGTCAACTACATTCTGGTGGCCCTCCTTTTCGGCCACATCCAGGGGCTCGTGGCCGTCATTGTTGCGCCTTGTTTTGTCGCATTTGCAAACTCCAATAAGAAAATCAACCATGTCGCTGTGTCCATTCTCCGCTGCAATATGAAGAGGAGTATCTCCATTTACGTTTGTTGAATCCACATCAATCTTTTCCTTCTTGATGTCAAGAATCATTCGGGAAATTTTGAGTCGTCCGTCCCTGGCGGCAAAGTGCAGTAATGTGTTCCCTAATTTGTCTTCCAATCGCACATCTGGCTGATTAAGGAGGAAATGAACAATCTTCTCGTACCTCCATTTTATGGCAAGATCAAGTGGCGTCTGATCATAGTTGTCGAGCGGGTTGACAGATACACCTTTGGCCACGAGCAACTTGATGGTATCGAAGTGGCCATTTTCGGTGGCAAGGTGAAGTGGCGTCGTTTCGTCGTCGTATTTCTCTGCATCTTGATCCTCAAACAGTAGATCAATCATGTCGTTGAACCCTTTCATTGCGGCATTGTGGAGAGCTGTCTTGCCGTAATCATCGTATATCCTTCGGGCGTCGGGTTTGAGATTAAGAAGCAACTCCGCAGTATCTTTGTGTCCACCGAGCGCGGCATGATGAAGCGGCGTCCGGCCAACGCGAGATTCTGGCAAGTCCTTAGCTCCGTCAACCTCCAAGAGTCTACGGACAGTATCCGTATGCCCGTTTTTCGCGGCCAAGTGCATGGGAGTCTCTCCAAATCGATCCTGGGCTCTTGTGTCTGATCCGAGGTGTACAAGTCGATCGACAGCATCTTTCTTTCCGGCTTGAGCAGCAAGATGAATTGGTGTTTTGACAAAGCTGTCTTCTGTTTGCATAAGGGTCGATAGATCACACAAAGATGCCAGCCATCCAATGAATGGGGCTTGATCTGACATTGCAGCAATGTGTAGTGTCGTCCTCCCGTGATTGTCACAAATCCTTTCAAGTGTTTTGTCAAGTCCATCCTGGCCTAGCCTCTCTAGCAACATTTTAGCTACTTGCTGGGCTCCTCCACGGACGGCCCACCACAATGGGCTATATCCCATCTTGTCGAGCAAGTTGAAATTCGCTCCAGCTTCCAGTAGAAGACGGGCATGGCTCTCCAAGTTGTGCAATGCTGCAAGGTGCAATGGGGTGACTCCATCAACATCTTGAACGTCGATCCTCGCGCCCAAACTCAGCATCACATTCATCCATTCATCGTTGGGCCGCTTTGATCGACATAGGTAATGCAATGCAGTCCTTCCGCGAATGTCCGGAGTGTTAATTTCAGCGCCGTTATCTGCAAAAGGGCCCGCGATAGGGGAGGCTCTGAAAATGATAGCATAGTGAAGTGGTGTCAATCCGAGGATATCCTGTTCGTTGATGTGTTCCCGATCCTTACGAGAGACAAAAAAGTTGTCCTCCACGACTTGTTGATGGATAGCCCCAAAACATAGAAAAGTCTCCAAATGCTTTGGTGGTTTGTTCCAATTCTTTGAGAATCCAATCAGGGTTCTCACGTCCAAAAAAAGGCCCAGGACGTGATAAAGGTCGGTAAGAGTTTCAGGGGGTTTCTCACGCTCCCAGTCGTTGTCAAGCTCGCCTAACAGTTTCCCCAGATCTTGGGCATAGGATCTCTGCCCTAAGAGTTTCTCTTTTTCTGTCTCAAAAAGCCAACGCACGTGGCACCGAAAGGCCAACAACAAAGCAGTAGCCTTGTCGAGAATGGGCCTTCCAGGAAAAGATCTCGCTGTACCAAAGAGCCATCGGTAAGCCTCGGCGGCTTCGGCCCAATCGCCCTGCTGTTCGTAAATCGCCGCGCGCTGTTGAGTCCAGTGAACTACCGTTCCGACCTCAGGGAGTTTGTTCGCGGCGCTCAATGGTGGTATCAGATTCAAGTAGACGCTTTCTAGGCTTCCGAAGCCCGTGGCCTGAATCTTCTGTGCCAATCTGGAAATAGTATCATGATAAAGAGAAAACTGATTCCACCGAGGACTGGCCGCTTCGATGCTAGGCTCAAGATGTTTCATGGTGGTTTGCTTGGGCACAGGGATGCTCATTGTATTTGCCAACGAGAACATGAAGTTCGAGAAGATGTGTTGAGCTAATAGTGTCCGCAATGAGTCATATGTTTCCACCGCCAAGGCTTCTGGCTTCTGTGTGTTGCCTTCATCCTTGGGAACGAATGTAAGTCCCTGGGACTGAGATGTGAACTCGCAGCATCCAATGGAATATTCGAAGTCATTTGAGGCCTTTGTAGCAGCTGTCCCAGTGTCGACTGGAATGACGGACAGGAATTCCTGGTCGGGCACCCACCAACGGAGATCCTGTTCAAGACGTTTGGACGATGAACCAAGCAGTCGCAAGCTACGCTTTGGTGTTTCTCCCTTTGTTCGGAGCCATGAGTCATCTTGTTCCGCTGTAGATAGATCTGGGGTCACACCATGTCCGGAGGGCTTTGTGCATTTGATGTGATAGATCCAAAGCGAGAGTACGGCGTCAATCTCGTCGGCGAGAGCTTTCCAATTTCTGCCGGATTGTTCCACATGGAAAGTAACCCAATCGTTCCCGATTCGCATCTTCCAGGATAATCTTCCAATAGCCTGTCTGAGACCTGGTTCAAATGTCCCAGAGAGCTCACCAAGGGCGATCTCAATAGCTCTCGCAGTCGAAATTGCTTCCTGAGAAGCCACGCCGGGCCAATCAGCGAGTTTACCGAGGTCTCGTCTAAGCTGAACCACTCTGTTAAGGGTAGAAGTAGTAGGTTCCTGTCGGTCGATAGTTGACAGCTTGTGGCCCTCTGTCGAGAAAAGCAACTTTTCATCCACACAGATAGCGTCCATCCAACCAGGACTCTGCGTGCTTTTCTGCCAGGAAACGTCATGGCCATCGTTTGTTGAAGAAGACGAAGAACTCATGAGACAACACTCATCGTCATCTTTGGACCACAACGTCAAAGCCAGCCAGTCCAACTCGTGTTCAGGGTGAAGGGAAAAGCTTTTCGGAAATACCGCTAGGTTCTTTCGGATAGAGACTCTGATAATTGTCATGATGAGGGTCGCTATGAGTTGGCCTATTGATGCAGACCAATGCATTCCTCGCAAGCCAACAAATTGCAGTACAAAACCAGAAACAGCAAAGAAAGTTGCGAGCGAGGTAGTA
This sequence comes from Fusarium euwallaceae, assembly GCA_002168265.2. Lineage (NCBI taxonomy): Eukaryota > Fungi > Ascomycota > Sordariomycetes > Hypocreales > Nectriaceae > Fusarium > Fusarium euwallaceae. The sequence goes on from NHTE02000061.1 coordinate 162,773, forward strand.
ACCTCCTCACTGGTTCTTCCTAAGAAAAGTAGTCTGTTTTTCTTTGGGTTTGGCTCTGGCCCTTTGTTTTTGTCGAGGGTTCCATCAGGCCTCGAGTTGCACGTCTCAGCCTGCCAAGTCTTACTTCGACTGGAAGTTGTGATAACTTCTTGGTGTTTTGCTGGTGTGATGGCGAACGAACTGAATGTTTGGTCGTTGACTGTGCCGGACTTTTGTAACCAAATCAACTGACAAGCCCGGCCCTTGGGACGATATTTGGTCTCGTCTGTGCTTTTCTCAACCATATGGCCACAAACGAATATCCCTGAAACCAAGAGGATGGTCCCGACTGCCGTACAAGAAAAGGCGTAGTTTTCGACAGGGCCACCGTCTTTACGCCAACGCAGTGATGGAAAGTAGGTGATGAAACCGAAGTAAACAATGACACCGAGCTGAAGAATGACGCCGACTGCGGCGAGACCTTGAAGCGTGGAGGGATGAAAATGCTTGCCGACATTGAGTGTTAGGTTTGGGGTGTGTGTGTTTGTATTGCGGAAAATGAGAATTCTTTTGTCCTTCGGCAGAGGGGAGTGATCCCGAAATTGCGTGGATGGAGGGGTATTTGAATGAGCCGTGTGTCCACCTTCCATGTCTACAGCAACGTAACCGTCTCCCTGTGTTGTATGGATAGGCTCGCCAGTCATTTCGGGAACAGAGTCGTGGACGGGCTGACTTCGCATATATTTATCATCATCCGCCTTCGACTCCTCTGGTTTGGGTTCTAGGATCTATTAGTGAACAAAGCGCCACAAGGTGAATGCGAAAGGCAAAGCGAACCAATATCGAAGTACTTCTCTGAGTCTTGTTCAAGGTCCATTACACACAGGTCACGTTGACCAACCGAGCCTGCCTGGGCTGCTCCATTGGGTTGTTCTTCAGGGAAAAGGATGATGAACTCTCGTATAGGTCCTTTACCCATGACTCGTACGATTTGCTGACCACTCCAGAGTTCACAGACCTCGCCTGAAGTCGAAGACATCAACTCAGCCTCAGCGACTGCGCGACTTTCCCTTGCTCTTCCGATTATAGCCTTTAAAATCGGAGGGCCACTGACCCGGATTGCGCTAACAATAATAGTGATAATACCGAGAGGCGCCATTGCGAGAAGGATGCTATCAGGCCATCCTGTGGCTTGGCTGAGAAACTGAGTAGTAACTCGCTCACCAAAGAGAGCGAGAAGCCTACCGCCAGTGTTCTTGTCAGTACTAGGTCCATCCAAGAGAACAACGGGATACGCACGGGCCCAAGTCGGAGAACAGATTGTTTGCAAAGTCTTCACCAGGGCCGGCCGTAGCCTGGGTAAAGAGGGATGCGCCAATGAGAAGTCTGATGAGCTTTAGGAAGGTCATTGTAGCAGTAGCGGCTATAATCAGCCATAAGTTGGCGTTGGTGTTGAGAGAGAAGAGGGGCTGGTAGGTAGATTGGAGGATTGAGTTAGTACCTGGGCCTCCGCGTCAGGTGTCCCTGCCACGGCAGCCTGACGGGAACAGCGCATCTCTTGGATGCCGTAAGCGCATATTGAGTATGTAGAAAGGTGGGCTCCCGAATCTAATTGGTTTAAATCTAATCAGGCTGGCGGCTGAGCTGTCCAGGATGAGTGTTGAAATTGGCGCTGTGGCTCTCAGTCCCCTGTCGCCAAGGGAATACTGTGGGTGCTCTCGGGGCTGCGCTGAAAGTAATTGAAGCCTGAGAAGACGATCTTAATGGCCTTATAAGGAAGTTTCGGATAGCCGTTGACTGATATATCAAATTTTGAAGCATGTTTGGGATACCAAGCATTAAAGGCGGAGCCTGATTTCGATTTTTGAGATGCATGGGTAATATCGGCAGTCAAATAAGACGAAGCCATTCAAGTGGGCCTTGCTTCGAGGGCTGGCTGGCGTGGAGAAGACGCAAACTGTTAGACCAATGTGAATAAGGAATAGCCGCCACCTGGTCATGGGGGTCTACCTGAACAGGGCTCCTCTGCTATCTAGGTCATATAATTCAAAATAGACCCCAAGATATTATAACCTCTTCTTACTAAGGGCCTCCCCTTTACGAGAACCTTACCTCAAGTTGATCAGAATTCAAGAGGTTTGAGGAAGCTTTTCTTCGTGCTCTACCCCCCTATCTCTCCGCCCTGATCCTACAAGACTCGCGGAATCATTACAACTGCAAAACTTAGCATGGAACCTCCACCCATTTTGTTCTAGGCACTTCGCCACGACGGCATCCGTGTGAGCTCCCTGGCCTGTCCAGTCTGGGTACTTGTCTGTATCGGCCCCCTGTGAGCTGGGACCGACCAACGGCTCATCATCCCATCCCAGTTGGTTTGCCATTAGTTGTACATTCTCGTAAATCCACTCTCCGGTCCAGTCGCCAAGTGCCGAGGCGTCTGTGGAAGCAATCGGGTCGGGTTGTGGACCGAAAGCACTCTCCTCACGTTTTTCCAAGAACATGACAAAGTCGACTGCCGTCTCTAGATTGGTCCGAACGGCCTCCTTACCGCCGATGGTGACGGTTTCGGTCCGGTCAGCGATCGAGTCAAATGAAATGGGTGCGCTCAACCCTTCATGTTCGCCAGTGAGGACAAGTAGGACAGGCATGGTAGCAATACGAGATACAAGGCCACAAGTATAATAGCTCTGGCCTGGAATCACTATAGCTATGGCTCTGAATAGGGGTCGGGTCGTGTAAAACTGTGGTGCTTTGATGCTGTCGAGGCGGGTATTGATCATGGTGTGCATGCGCATTGCCAGGTCGACGGCAGAGTCTTCATCTTTAGTATCCGGCTGGTCGATGGTCAGGACGACTTTGGCCACGAATTGACCACATTCGATGTTGGAACGATAGGGGCGGAACCATCTGCGGTACAGGTAGTTGTGTAGAACCATGAGAAGAAGCCCACTGAGGGCTGTCATTTCTGCGTTGCCTGTAAGAAGATAGACGGGAACTGTCTTATTCCGAAAGTCGAGAGCCTGTGAGCGATCGAGTTGCAATAGACAATTCATACGAAGGGGGGCGCGGAGCTGGCAATACAGTTCCTCTCGATGGCGATACTCCAGATACCCACGGAGATGGTGCAGAATCTCATCGCGGTCTAGCTGGACCTCTCCTTTGATTACAGCCCGGACGCCATGGCGAACTTGGTACGGCGCGAGCCAATGCTGATGCTCTGATGTAGACATGACGAACAAGTGATGAATCGGTTGAGTAGGTGGGTTGTTGAGAGGGGGTGCCGAGTTTCTGGAAATTCTGGGGCAACGAGACCTTATATAGGTACGATGGCATAAAGAACTTTGTAAAATGGAGCCTCGGAGAAAAGACTCGGTTGGGCCGTAGAAGGTTGCTGTTGAAATTTTAACCTTTGTTGACCAAGCTGCATTCAGTCGAAGATAACACTAGGGGACCAGCCGAGAAAGGATCCGACTATCTAAGGGGGGTTATTATTGATTCATGAGCTTCCTGATTCAGTCACAATGTCAACGAATAATATTGATGACCTTCATTTCCTAACTCTCGTTGTGGTAGAATAAGGTCAACAAGTCACAACCACGTGGAAGGTTACTCCGCACAATAGAAACCTCCACTTGTATGAATATTGTTCTGTCCTTCTCAAAGTGGTAGAACGAGCACTGAATACATCTTGGCCTAGTTAAACTCGGTCCATGTATTTATGCACCGTGAGTACAATATTAGTCCATCCACTCCGTCATAGGATATTCGTGTACGTCATATCTCAGCAATAGAATCGCTATACTGGCTGCAGCATGATGTGCCTCGGCGTCCATCTCATCCGGTGGCCCGGAGATTATCGAGGGTTGGAAGACGCTGATCAACTTCAGGCCCGTCATCTTGTTTTTTTCAGCTTGCAATGAAAACGCTTGCAGGATGTCAATTACGTAAAGTAATAGTTGACGATTGAGTGACGGCATCGACATGATGAGATCTGCCGCTACCTTCAACGCCTTGGCAGATTCCTCATCGGTTAGTTCTCGATCGATAAACGGCGTCAGCCCGTCCACGAACCCGACATAACAATCATAGGGGATGATGGGCTCTGGAAGACTCTTAAGGTATCGCAGCATGAGTCCGGCCCCATCATGAATAGTGTAATCGTCCCAGACGAGACCCCTGCCATATCTTGGAGGCGACTCAAATGCTTGCTGCAGTTTACTTATGCGTACGGGACTTCCGATGGTAGCAAATACGTCCTCAATTTCAATGCCTATATACGGAGTAGTATTAGCACACAGAGAGATAACCTTGGACTAGCGCAATACTGACCTTTCTCCTTCAAGAAAACACCTGCTTTGGCGATGACAAAGGGTATATACCCGTAGATCCTCGATACCCCAGCTTCATCTAACAAGCTGATTGCGACCTTTGCACAGTTAATGCTGTCCGTCAGGGCAACACCAAAGATGCCAAGTCGAGGCTCTGGATCTGAATCTGGCAGAAGTTCGGGGCCCAAAGGTTGTGATCCTCTGAATAGGCTTTTCAAGCGGTCACGTCGTGACAGATTTCCAGGACTCGATTGTTGGGAGCTCTCTGCCTGTATAACATTGAAAGCAGAAGGTGAAAAGTCGTAATGTTCCTTGTTCGTGATATCGCTGGCGTAGATGGGGATGGCCTGGATACCGATATGGGAGACTTCAGAGAGACTGAGACCGGATAACATGGACCAAGATGCCGTCCTCCCGGCTGAGCTAACGATGGAAAAGGCATCCGAGTTATCTTTCGCGACAAGCCGATAAGCTCTCGAACTCATGAGAATTTCTTCAAAGGCGAACCCGTGAGGGTTGCGTTGCCATTCTGGTTGTTTGTTAGTGGCGGTGATGGGATCTGGCGTCTCTTCTTGAACATCAGCGTGGTTGATGCCGAGCCTATGCATTCGAGCGTCTATCGTCTCCTCCAGTTCGCCTAACCCATCAAGTGTCTCCAGCGCTGCTAAACGTTCTTTGAGAATCAAGTCGCGCAACAGCATCTGCTCCACCAGATCACAGAGTTTATCAACTCTGCTTTCGGCATCATCTTGGCTTTGGCTAAAGAACAAGTATCAGAAAAACGTTCAAATAGCAGTCAAGAAGGTAGAATGAGCATACCAGGTCAATATTGTGAGCATCAGCGTCAATGATGACTTGTGGGCTTCGAGTCGGACAAGCACAGCCTTGATCTCCTTGTCCTTGCTTGCCCAACGCAACCTGTCGAGAATCTCCATGTTTGAGTCATTCTGCAATGCCATCGCAAAGGTATCGAGCTCTGAGAATGTCTTGACACAAACCGCCAGCGTGGCTACTACTTGCTCGACCATGATGAGAGAGGTTCGTGATCGAGCAGCACAGCGTGTTCCAACGATGTATAGTTGAAGAGTCATCAGGACATTTCGAATATCGTCAACCTCAGCCTTGATGCGACTGCATTCTTGGGGCGCGTGGCGAGCTTTGTCGATGACATGGGCGAGTATCTTTGAGATTTGAGCAGCGGCCGTAATCAGGCCAACGACGCTGGCTGCTGTACTCAAAGGGTCTGACATGTTGTGCCTTCAAATAGGTGTGCACTCATTGGCATAGGCTGCCTGGAAGATGCACGCTTGGGGGACAAGATGAAGGTGGGGTTATCATGAAGATTCAAGTGAAGGATTAGTAATGTTTAGCTGAACCCTGTCATCGGTGGTCAACCTGCGTGACATCTATTTCTATGGTCAGACAGAAAATGCCTGGAGCAACAATCGACGTTCTACATAGACCTATTTTATCCTTTGGTTCAGTTATCTAATGAAAGTTAGGCTTTAACCATAGTGGACGAAGAACAAAATATCAACACATCATAGCATCATATCTTAATGCTAACACATTGGCCTACATAGACTTGATCAACGAGATTTAAATGGCTAATAGACGATACAATATTTCGTCATCTTATTAATTAATTAGCAAAAGCCAATTACATATGGCCATATCTACTAACTAAGCATAAGAAGTAACCCTCTAAGCATACGCAAACGTGTCCCTGGTACTCATGAATCGAAACGCCTTAATGATGACTTTAATAGATCTGAAATCTGCTGGGAGATTCTCCCACAGCACCTGTTCAATATTGTTGCGACGGTCTAATGTCTTCTTGGACTCAGAGGAAACTAGCGAGGACCTTGCTCACCACGGCGCTGCTCGCCACTAACAACAACGAGTAGATTTAAAATTAATACTTTTAGATTTTTAATAATTATATCTCCTATTTAAAATCCAATATTACTATTTTTACCTATATCGGCTCGTTTATGGGATATGTTATAATAAGTAAGTTATGCCGAATTAAATGAATTTATAATCAGCTAGCCCGGTAGTCAAGACATTCAGTGAAAGTTACACTGATATACGAGATGGGGAGCGGAAAGACCCTGAAAAGCCTATAGGTACGTCACTCATCAGGCTGTGAGTTTATGCCGAGTCTGTGGACACAGATGGATGCTCCTGCAGACGCCATGTTTCTGAAACCGTTATCTTGGCAGAACTGTCGCCACATATCGGCTACAAGCCTCGGTGATCGACGCGTAACGCCATGAGGCCTGCTACGGTCGGTCAAGGCGATCAGAAGCAGGCTGCCACCCTCGCCAACTTTAGTCCGTCTTTACATTACGTATTTCTGATTTTCAATGGCACTCTGCAGCATGGTTGGATGGGATGACGTTGGTGTGGTATTCATTGAATAATGAGACCCGCGTGAAGTAACTCAAAAGGATCCTTGTAATTTACCACAGCCTTGAAGCCACCATAACTAGTGAATTACCGGTACATTGGGATTTCAAATGAAAAGCAAAAAGGTAAGGAAAGAGCCAAGGACAAGCTAGTGGCGTTTACAGCGGTGGCAGACTGACACCTGTATAGATTTCCGCACGATTTTCTTCGAAGTCAACCAGACCTTGACCACCTACCTCAAAGATAAGCACAACAAGGGCCCTAAGGACGAGGCCGAGATTAGAATCGAGCATGTTCAGCACGACGGCGCGTTCAATGATAGCGTCTTCTCAGAGAAAGCCAGAAACAACATTAACAAAATGCTCAAGACTGAAGTCCCTGGGTTCATCGAGAAGCCTTTTGATGTCACCATTTGAAAGGAGGGGAAAGGAACGGACGCCATAAACATGGGTCCCCAGTTTATGTCCCGCTTACTTGTCGCTCTATGCGATTTTAGGTATAGATAGACCATGAAAGAATTCCCAATTTCAGGCTGTCTTCGAATTGTAATACTAACGATGGTTTAAAATTAGATGAAATAAAGAAAACTAAGCTATATAAATAAAGGTTCATCTAAGATTAGACTTCTAACAGTCCTAACTTTAATACTCTTATTTAGGTAAATGAAACGCAAAGAGTAAACATAAGTTTATACTATAGTTATATCACTTTAGGTAAGCAATAGAAAAAAAAGAAATAAAAGCCAATCAGCTAGCTGGACGCTTCCCTTAAATTTATAAGGAACAGCGTACGTGCACTGGAATAGGAGAATATCTCAGTTGTTCTAAGGTTGAAGGTGTGGTTATCATGAGGAAGAAAACTAGGAGCCGGAGGCGGACCAACCATGCCAAGAAGCTCTGACAATACCCCTGTCACCTCAACTCCATATCAAAATACACTATGAATATATCACCAGAGATATCAAGGGGTACTACTATTCCTTCAACAAACGGAGCTGCCTATGAGCAAGAACCTGCTTCCCAAGCGCAGAATGAGTGGCCACCATCTGTGCAGTCTGGTCCCAGAGACCAAAGTCAAAACTAGTCCCACTGTGAGTGTAGATAACCTCAGCCTCATAGAACTTGGGCTCCCGGCTCGCAAACGGGTCACGTCTGCCCGGATGAGAAGAGGGACCCCGGCCTTCCCTCACCGTCACATTGAAGAAGAAGGTCTTGACGGCTTTGGAGAATCAGCAACCGTGAAAAGACGGGGGAGTATTTGGAACTTACTGGCAGTGATCTGATCGAGCATTGTGTCATTGGTATAGTCAATGACGCAGAATACGTGTGACTGAGAGGTCTGTACAAGGCCGTTGAAGCCAGAACCCACAGCCTTCAAAACGTTGAGGATCTGCGGGGAATTGGAAGTACCAAAGGCATCAAGTATGCTGTGCGTAACCGCAAGGTTGATCTTGTCTTCCCATGCACTAGTCTGGGACTTATGTGTCCCAGACCCGGATATTTGGTGCAGCCTACAGGAGAACATCAAGTTAGATTGGCGTATTCGTGACAAGATGTGCATCAGAACGTGATCTTACCATCGCTGTCGCTCTCGCTCGAACGTAAGTACCTTGGATCGGTAGGACATTCTCTTTAACTTTGAGTCCATAGAATCATCCTTTGGAACATCCCCGCGTTGCATCTTGTTCTGGAGCGCGTCTTCAACTCTGGTCAGCTCCCAAGCTAGCCAGGTCTCGATGCTCTTGATGCGTGCATCGAGCTCATCCTTCTTCTTGGTCGGTACGATGGGGATGTTTTGGACGTAAAGGATATTGGCAAGGTCTACATCAGTGGAACTTGAGTAGTCAAGTCCAGACATGGCATCTGACTCAGAACCGAACTGGGGGTATCCTGGACTCATTTCGATAATATCAACGATGATTCAAAAGACTTGGTGGATAGGTAAGATGAGGCAGTGTTGCGAAATTTGCTGGATGGACCTGTGCTATATATATTGAACCGCTCGAACCCCAAGGTTCAACGCTCATTGACAAAGCGGTCTCGATTCTACCATCTTCCCCTCATCGCACCCAGACCCTCACGCTATACGACGCCAAGTCAACCATTAGTTCGATCCCGTGAGATCCAGATCGAAGAGGTTGACGCACTAGTGCCTGAAATAGATTCTGCTGCATGAACTAACTTTTAGAATTTTTAAGCATTCGCTAGCCTAGAGCCCAGACTCTGAGATGTGAGGGGCCTGCAGTTCATTCATTAGGCGTTGGATCCAACGAGTTCATGTAGTGTCAAAAAGTATATTCATAGAATACCAGTTGAGTTATTCCCAACACGCAGCACGTCTCAAGAAACCTACCTTATCGGAAGCCAGCCTCACATTGCATAATATTTCAACGTTCGTTAACTTAGAGTCTAGACTCTGAGATGGACAAATAATGGCAGTGATCAGCGGAAGAGCCTGGATCCCGATCTATCTGCGATAGCTTGAGAGACTAGCGCCCAGGACCCTTCTAGCAAACGCCACAGGCACAAAAGCTGCACTGAGATTCTCTTGGCACTAGATCCGTTGCAGCCTCTTATACACCGCCCCCTACCTCGGTCGCTAGGCCTAGGCATACGTTTCGACCCGGTAGCTCCCTAATCAAGCGTGGCCCCGGGGTGGCCAATGACTGGAAAGAATGCAGTTGAAATAGAGTCAAGCGGTCTACCAGAGTCGTTCAGCTGATGATGAGGACGCCACCCGCGAGGATGGCACGGCGCTGGACTGGCTAATACAACGTGGATATGAGTTCATGAACCACGCTCTTCTTAATTAAACAACATATCGAAAACTGGATGATTGATCGGCTGGCGAGGCCTTCATATATAATCTTTCCACAGGTCTTCTAAGAACAGAATTCTCTAGCCAACTTATCCAACACCATACCCCTCACTCAAACGCTTCCCTCATACTTGTAAGGAAGAGCGTACGTGCACCGCGCATTGTCCCTGCACCATCCATGGAAGACGATAATATCGCCAGCCTCGTTGCTGGTCATACCTCCGGGAGCCTTGAGGCCAAAGTCGGGTGCCTCAATCAAAGACTCCTCTGCTCGCGTGTACGGGCCGGTCAAGCTCTTGGAGTAGGCATAGTTGACGTCGTACTCGGGGTCTGTGAAGAGATGGGTGCTGAAGAAGAGGACGTAGACGCCGTTGTTGAGCTTGGCGATGTTGGGAGCCTCGACAAGAGGACCATCCAGCTCTCCGATGCGGTCGAGAATTTGGGTGGGTTCGCCGACGAGGGTCTTGGCGTCGTCTTGGATCTCCTGGATAAGGATGGGGGTACCGCCCTCATCACCGCTCGCGTCTCCCTCGTACTTGAAGATGACATAGTGCTTGCCAGAGTCGGGATCCGTGAAGCCAGAGGCGTCAATCACGCCGTGGTATCCGTCAGGAGCGCAGATCAACGGCTCCTCATCGTGCTCGTATGGGCCGACGGGGTCTTCTGAGCGGGCAACGCCAATGCAAAACTGGCTATCACTCTGGCGTCTTCCGGAGAAGTAGATGATGTATTCCTTGTCGTTGAGGCGTCGAATATCAGGAGCCCAAAAGTTCTCGCCGTTTGTCCAGCCGTTTTCGGGAAGAAGATCGTAGTCCTTTACTGACCACTCTCCCTCGAGGAGATCGCTGGTTGTCGCGACCTGGAGATGTCTACCGTTACCCTCGGTGGCAACGGCGACCCAGGAGCCATCTTCAATCTGAATAATGGAGGGATCAGGAAAGTCGAGGTTGACGCTAGGGGCAAGATCTCCTTCGTGCTCGACAGTCAACTTGAAGGGTGTTCGGGGGAGACAGGGTCCTCCAAATGCCGAATTCACGGCAGCACCAAGAAAAGTCCAAAAGATTGCCCGAGACGCCATTTTCGTTTGGTAGAAATGAAACTGGAATGTTTGGAGCAAAAAGTCCCACATAGTCGACGGCATTCAGGATTATATACCATGAAATTCCCCCATAGCCTCATCCATATGCAATCCTACGTGGCTTAGCGCCCATAAACCAAGCCTGCAGTCAGCAAACAAGCGAGGTCTCTATTCGGATGCATCGTGCGCGGGGAGAATCTGATTGGATAAAACGCGATCAAAATTACCACTGACAGGGCTGAGCCGTGGATCCCATCATGTCATCTCACGGGCCAGCGTTTCAAGAGGGGGAGCATTGACATTGCGCATGCTTAAACAGGTTTTATCGTGCGCCTAAAAGGAGATTAAGGTCTCGGCGGCTTTGCCTAGTTGGTGGATCATTTAATTTGGGATCATGATCAGCGGCGGATGCCAGGGCCAAGATGGATTTGATTCGATCACTATTTCTGGACAGGCCAATCTGAGGTGAGAAAAAGATCGACAACTCCGCTGATCGGGATGTGGGCGCTCGATGGTTGGTTTGAGAAAGCTGGAAGGATTCTATTGCGGAATAACTACACTACGAATTCTTATCCGGTATGATCAAAACATTCCTCTCCTTGAACACTTTTCTAACCCAAGGTCCGTCATCCTGTATGAGTGTAGTAGCCTGTATATCTAACTGACACGTCAGCGATGGGCCCGGGAATAGCATGGTTGTATGCCGCCAGAGTCACTGGCTGTCTTGTCCGTTATCGGCATGTACGGAGGGTATTGTAAGGCAGTCACCTAGTCAGCTTATCTAGGATGAGTAATGCACAGCTTTTGCATTGGGATGAGGTTGAAATCGCCAGAGGGACGCGTGGACATATTCTAGACTTCCCATAATTACCCTTACGGATTGTGGGGGACCCAAGCATCTTATTGGCCATTCGTCGGCGAAGATTTCTTTCAAGCAATGGCCTTATTGTCATGGAACGCACTCATGATGTGTCTTTGCTTACGGCATACCTGTGGTTGCAAAATTGACTGTATTGTGCCGCTAAATCGCGGTTGCAGAATAAATCTGAACAGTCTTGAGCCAGAGCTAATTACTACTCAGGAACTTCTATAGCCGCTCCAAGTAAGGTCTACCTTAGTCTTTTCAGGCTTGCAAAGACAAACAATACTGTCGTGCACAGGCAAGGTAACTTTGGTATCGTACTTTGTCTCATCAATGTTACCCTGGACTGAAAGTGCCCCAGCCTGAGCCTGGGGTGGTTTCCAAGAGTGGAGGAGAATAAAACATACCTTGTTCTGTGGGCTGGAGATAGCCGAGATATGGGAAAATAATCCCTAACGTACACCAAGAGTCTCGATTATCAAAATCTTCCTTGATACGCCTTGCTGGGCATGTCGCTCCCCTATCAACTGGGGTTGAGGTTACAATAAGCATATTTGCCTTCACTGCTTGGTCTCTGTGGCTGGCTGAAGTTGAACCATACAATTTCAGCTGCATTCAATAATTGCGATACAAGCTTGCCAATAATTCAGCTTCTGTAGTTGTGGCTGACGGGCAGAATGGTCTAGACTTGGATGCGATCCTACAGATTTATGAACCTCGCCAATCAAACGAGTTCGGCTCGCTATTACACGGCATAGTAAAGTCTGTTTCTCAGCTTTGTGTTTTTTAATCGTCTATATAAAGGATCAAAACCTACTCCTTTCATCGCTCATCTTCTTTACCCCTGTCAACATGCCCGATGAACAGAACAACGGCCACCCTACACCTACCCCAACAAATGCCTCGGCCAGAGAGAAAAATCGATGCGCCACAATCACAATTGAGTGGGATGACGCCTCACAGCTTCTTTTGCCTTGATGGCGGCGTTGATGAAAAGAGGGGGCATGCAAAAGGGCCAGGCTCTACGACTCTTCAGGCATTGGAACAAAACACGCCTGGATGAAGTATAAGCGGGAAAATAGAGTAAGGTAAACTTTAAGAATTTTCACACAATATAGATTTTATATACAGACCATGTCCTCCTCTAGCCAGAAACCTAACACCAGCCTTATCTTATCAACCAGGATGTACCAGAATGCCTTGGCCTCCTACTCGAGCGATCGAGGGTTTGAGCCAATGGTGTACATGAAATCCAAGTCGCCCTCACCTCGAGTGATCGACACAGTCTCTCCAATGTGGAGGTTCCTGAGCAGCCCCTGAAGGATGTTGATGTTGCGCTCACTACGCAGTCTGTCATCGAGGATCCTCAGATCGGGTGAGCCGGTGCGGCCTGAAGATGAGCGGCCTGAAGACGAGCCTCCTGAAGACGAGCCGCCTGAGTTTGGAGATGAGCCGATGGAGGGTGAAAACGAGTTGGTTTCGTTCGAAAACAAGCCACCCGAACCAAAAGATGAACTAGCCGGGATGGAAGATGAGCTGGCTTCGTTTGAAAACAAGCCAGTCGGGCTTGAAAGCCTGCTAGTCCGCCTCAAGGGCGTAGTAGGACGCGAATTCGACCCCTCGTCACACCACCTTTGTGCGTCCTGCCTGTCGAGGCAGCGTTGGACTGTTAAGGGCGAAGGGTGGTTAGCATCTCGTTTTCTCTCGCGCAGGCCTGCACTCCACAAATAGCTTACATTCAGCGTCCTCATAACCCCTAGTGCTGCGCAAGCAATTCTGCCAGCCCTGGATGGGCCCCGTCTGGTACCCGGCTCGGACGCCGTACCAGCGTCTGTCCGCAGGCTCATGTGCGAACCTGCGGCGCCTGTTGCCAGTAGCTCCTACACGCGGGGATCGGCGCTCCGCGGTCATGGTGATTCTCGGGCTAAGTTCGTGTGATGATGGTGCCCTGTGGCGATGACGAGGGTCGTAGGAAGCGAGGTGCGAGAGTGGATTGTTGGGAAGAGGAAAGAAGGACAAGTAAGTGTAAGGGAGGTTTTGGATGCACCGGTGAAAGGATGGCTCGGGTCGGGAAGAGATGGAGAGGATGATGGTTCAGTCAATGAAATATGGGCGACATGGCGGGTTTATATAGACGAGCCTGGTAGATGGAATCAGCCGATACAATCTTGGCTCTAGTGACGAATTTTGTCTCGACCCATCTTTCCCTGTCCTGGAAGGGGGCGATCTGCGTTTCAGGCGTCGCAGGATCAGCACTAACCAGTATGTTATTGATCAACAATCATGTTGACGGACCAATGATGCCTCGTCAAATTCTAGACAACATTCCGAAACAGTGCGAATATCATGAAAACCAACCCCAAGTCTACAGTGCTGACGGCAGTGCCCTCCTTAACCTTGCAGAGTTTGGAAACCACCACACAGTGTTTCGCGGCGGCCCCTTACTGTACGCGCGAGTTGTCATAGCAGTGCCCAGCCCTTCACTAATGTACTGTAGCCTCGTCAATTCTTCACTTGAGTTTGTACGATAAGAGCGGCCAATTCTTCCTTTGCGTTTGTATGATGACAGTGGTCAATTCTTCATATTCGAGTTGTACGATAACAGCGCTCCATCCGAGTCGTCTTGATGCCAGCTCCTCATCTAACTCTAACCCAATGAACTCTTCATTTGAAAACGATACAAACTCTTCTTGATTATAAGCTGCAATGATGTCAAAGACGAGCAGCCACAAGAACAAAAAAAAAACACAGCTATTAATAAATGACGACATTAAAACCCAATATCGTAAACACCGCAGCCCAATATACCAACTCTTCACCTGAGTGGTTACAGCGCCAAACTCTTCATTTGAGTGAAGCAGTGTACTTTATCAATGAGGTCTCTTTTCAAATTATCTAGATAAACAACGAAAATTAATTGCGTAAATAAACCATGTTATCTGCATCCCATCCTTCTCTCAAAAGCTTCTCACTTTCTTGACGCCTCCCACTTGGCAAGTCAAGGCAAAGCACAGTTACCAAACTATCACACATGGTTCTTTGGTTCTGGGGTCCAGTAGTCGAGCAAACCCATCTGCCGCTTGGGTGCTTTCACAGAAATGCAATCCTCCTCGGCATGGTCATCTGACTGTGTTTGGGGCTGGGGCGTGTCTCGTGTGTCTTCCTTGTGTGCGGATCCTTTCTTCTGGCCAAGATCTGCGTTCGGTTGGGTCCGTCGTGGCCGGAGCACTCGCTGTTCCCGCTGTGGCACATGGGACGCAGATGAGGTAGGTGTAGGCAAACTCGCTCCATCTTCATCACCAGCTGTCACCCTGAATTTTGGGCAGGGAGACGAGGCAGTTGTTGGCGTCCATGTTGGGCTTGAGATGTCCGTCTCGGGGGTTGTCCTTGAGCTTCTAGCTCGCGGAGAGCCGTCTGTGGTAGAGGCGAAGGATGTGCTGGGCGAAATCTCTTCAGCGGAGGTCTGTGTGTGGCGAGGAGTCTCGGGCGTAATGGCCGCTGCCTCAACCCTCGAGAAGGAGCTGCGAGTCACTCTAGTGCTTGATCGTGTTTGTCTAGCATTCTCGAGTGCCTCTGCAGGAGAAGAGCCAAGAGCAGCGTCCCCAGAGAGCAGCGAACCTGAGCGGTTACCCAGTTGCGTAGTGACTTCAATCGCGCTATCAGAGATCTCTGGGTGCTGAACCGTTGGGGAAGGGGTACAAAAAGTTGCCTCCGCCAAGGCCGGAGAGTATCTGCATCCGCAATCTGGAATCGGCGCCTGTCGCCCTGGTCGTACTCTCTTCACTTCGGCGAGTCCTGAACTGTGTTCATCCTGCTCAGCTGGACGCTTCGCAGGGGTTACACATATAGCTCTGAAAAGTGGAAGGTCGGTGAAGTTCAAAGGTGAGTTGACGGTATTCCTGCTATCGACTTGAGTGGCAGAATCGGAAGCAGGGCGATGCGGAGGGTCCGACATAGAGCCAGCGGTCGGCGAAGTGTCGAGAGGATTTTCGGAGCCCAAGTCAGATTCAGAAGAGTCAGTGGTCAAATCGATGGCGGATTCGGGCGTAGAGCCAGTAGCCAAATCAATTTCGGATTCAGGAGTAGAGCCAGCAGTCGAATCAATGTCGGATTCGGGAACAGAACTAAGATCAGCGCAAGAGAAAGACCAAGAGTTGTATGACGATTGCAATTCTGCGCGTTTCGCCTCCCAAGCAATCTGGGCAATTGTCTGATCGAGAGAATTTCCCTAGATGAGCGGCGGGTACTGGATGAGCGAGGCAAATTTCCCAGGCAATCGACAAGACTGGCCCGGGAGCGTAAGCCAGTCTCAGAAGGCGATGGAGAAGGGGTTTGCTGGAGAGGCGCACTAGGGGCGCGGTTGAAAGGCGACATCGTGTTGCCAGAGGGATAAGGCGCTGGGAGGAGGACTAGGCCAACAGTGGAAAACTCCGTATGATTGTTGAAACCTTCATGCAGAGAAGATGTTAGGTGCTAGGGAGAGGTAGTGTTGTATTGCACTGGTTTATCAATGAAGGGATCATCGAGGGAATCATCGAAGAAATCTGCTTCTTCATCCAGGTCTGCAAAGTGACCTGGAAATGCATCAACAGGCAAGCTCGCAGAGGCAGCGTTGGGATATCCGCCTGCGAAGTCGTTAGCATGGCTCTTCGCATGGCTAGCATTAAGAATCGTACCTTGAAAATCACCGCCTTCGACGCTGCTGGCTGCGAGCTTATCCCAATGCGCAAGTCCCCGCCATAGCCTGCACTTCTCAAGCGCATCTATGACCCTTGGATGCCTACGTTCGTTCAGACGATATCCTTCGTGAGGTCCATCGAGGGATTCATGGACTGATGTGACATGATAATCTGTTAATTATTGCACCCCAGCCTTCTCTTGAGGCGCAGTAAACTGGTCGGCTTGCGCCAGGTTTCACTTAATGTACATAGGTACATACAACACACCCCTGTATAATTGACGGGACCATACAGGGGTTCGAGTAACTAGCAAGGTTAGCTATGCACTCATGTTTCAGTTTATGCACTCGTGTTTCAGTTTTGACGCTCCCTCCTCTGCCCCCAACACGCAGATAGCTACCAAGGCAGGGCACGTACGGGCTCGCGAATCTTGATGCTACTCCTTTTGATCTCAACAGTGCGTGGTTGCTCATACCCGACAAGCTACAGCGATGGCCAACATAGTTTATTTACTATGCATGAGTCGGGGCAATTGAAGGTTACTTCAGTGGCAGTCTGATAGTCAATTAGATTAAGAAAAAGAATGCACCTCTGCTTCTTTACATCTGGTATCAAGTCAGTTAGTGACCTTGCATGCGGCACAGATGGACGCCGGTGTTCGTTGCCACGTGGGAAGTGTTGTGTAAAGGTTGTTTACAAATGTTGGGTTAAGTGCGCGGGTACCTGCAGTAGTACATATTCTGTCTGATACAACCCCTGTCAGTTTGGCCGGTACCTCTTTTCGCCAAGACGACTAAGATTCAAAAGGTCACAGATTCTCAATTGAAAATATAATAAATCTATTAAAAAAGACATAATAATCTTAGCTAGAGTATTCTCTATTTAGAAAACTTTTTATTTTCTTATTTTATCTTTATTAATTAGTATTAGAGGAAACAAACAAAGGATCAATACGGCCATGCCATGTACAACACGTCCCCACTCTTGATGCAAGCGCCGATAAACCCCTGCACCTGAAACCCCCTTGCGTCACCAACACGAAGGCTGATGCAGATCTAAATCAATTGGAACCACTCAGATGCATTTCCTTGCCACCTTCGGAAAAGGGTGGCTGAGCCCTTACCGCGACATCCCGCATTCGGGTTCAAGACTCCAGGGTCCTGAAAACCAAAAGAGAAAAAAAAAAAAAAACTTTCGTCCGAATTTTCTGATTGGGTGACATTTTTTCTTCTAAACATCCTCATGGTTATATTTTTTTGATGGGACGGCGATTTTTCTCCCTCCTTCTTGTTTATTCTGTTACTGATTGCAACCCATCCTTTGCCTATTAACCCGCTCTCCTGGACCTTCGACTTCACCCAGTCATCATCACCTCAGTCTCTCTTCCAACACCGCCTGCATCAGCCGAGATCTGGTGGCCTTTCCTCATCGACTGGACTTTACTTTCTGTTGAGCTATAGTGCTCTGTACGACACTTTCTTTTTCTTCTTCTTTTTGACTCTGTTTATCAGTCCCACGAGACAGAGCATGTTCGCTCAGGCTGGGAGCGCGTTTGCCGTGACAGTTTCCCAAGCACGCATTCTCTTCCGTTGGTAAGAACCATTTGAGGGTCTTTGTTCAGGCTTGTTCTTCCCTTTGGTTGTTTCTTGATAACTAACATCTCTACGCCTGTTGATTTTTAGTCTCAACACTCGCCCTCCTCCATACCGACTCACTTGACGCCACATTCCTCACTACGGCATCCCTCGCCTACCCAACCTACCACCTGCCTGCTTTTATGGGGGGTGCACAGCCCTCCTCATCTTGACATGGTAAGCTTTTGATCAGTCTCCTGCACCTTAGTCTTACTACCAATGCCTGGATGCATGCAATAGGCCGCGTAGCTCTGGCCACCAATCTACTGCTCAGGCCATCACTGCTGACGCCCATTGCCAATACAGCTACACACAAAGAGTTTTGCCTACGCAAAACTCGCCGACCTTGAGTTTTCCGGCCAACTCAGAGAGAGCCTAGAGAATCACGATGGTCCTCACCAGATCCATGGCCCGCACCAGATCCATGGCCCGCACCAGATCCATGGTCCAGGACAACAGCCCTAATGAAAGTCCTGGCGACGATAACAACGATGACAACACAGAGGACGAGTCTGACCTGGACTCATCGGATGACGACTCGGACGACAACGGCAACCCAGACGACAACCATGACCTGGACGACCCGGACGACTCGGACTTCGTGTACTCCTCAGGCTCAGAGTTAGACTCAGACTCAGACTCAGACTCAGACTCGGACTCGGACTCGGACGAAGAAGAACAAGAAGACGACGACCACCTAAACGACAATGATTCTGGTGTTGACAATGGTCTTCAACAACAATTGTTTGACGAAACCGAGCTCCCAGCCTCTGCGTCAAGAGGTTCCATGTTCTCGATAACCAAACAATTTCGAGTTTGGAGTATCAACCTCAAAATGTCAGATAAGAGATTCAGGGCCCTGAAAAAAAATCTTACGGCACGCCGCAAAGATCCTGAGGAGATGGGTCCTCTTCCCGACGTGATTGCGGTCCAGGATCCCCACAAGGTGCAAGTGTTCAGAAGACTCCCCGGCTACAAGGCTTCCTATAAATCCAAAGGGACCTTCACCGAAGAAGACGCCCCTACCAGACGGCCCAAAAAAGCTCATGGCAAACCTGCACAAGATGCTGCCCCATCGACCACGGAGATCAACACCACCCCGACCGGAGATGTTAGCCAGGAACGAGAGAAGCCCGAGTTGCACAAGATCTTCTTTTATGTTCACAAATCAATCCCAACGACCTCCTGGAAGGTGGAGGAGCCCGACGACGGACCCAACAAGGGCTTGGTTGCAACCCTCCAGTTGACAACAATCTCCGGTCTGTTTCGGGTCCACAACGTTTACAACCATCTCTACAAGTTGGACATTGGCGAACTGGCAGCCGTGGTTGGAGGGGATGGTGACCGTATGCTGGTCGGAGATTTCAATTTCCACCATCCCGATTGGAGCGGCCATAGCAGAGGGCAAACACCGGCTAGCAATCAGTTTGCTTGTTCTATGAAGGGTGCGAATATGGAACTTGTCACCAAACGCGGCGACATCACCTACTCCAACTCGAGGGATACGTCCAAGAGGAGTTCGACCCTGGATCTCACGTTTGTGAGTGAAAGAATCAGACCCACCGTGGTATCCTGCAAGCCAATTGAACCTCCAGGTTTCGAGACCGACCATCGTATCATCGATACCCTGATAGAGCTGCACATATGTCGAGAGGACAAAGTCCGGTACTGTTGGAACAAGATTACTCCGGAGCGTTTCCAGAAAGACCTCGTCCCTGACCTTCCACCAAAAGACCATCCTGTTGCAACAATAGAGGATATCAACGACTGCTTCTCAAAATGCGGCCGGGCCGTGCAAAAAACGATGGAGAAGTGCGTTTCACCGCAGCAGTGTGGCCCTCGACGAAAACCACCCACGGACCTGGACAAGATTCATCGTGAGATAGCCAGTCTGGAGAAACTCAAGAAAAGCCTCCAGATGCCGGAGCAAGAAGCCTCTGCTTTACACCCAGACCTGGACGAGATTCAGCGCACCATAACTAGGTTGGAGCATGTCGAGAGAAACCCCCAGACGCCGGAGCAAGAAGCTTCTGCTTTACGCCAAGAGCAGATCCAGCGACGTATCGACAAACTGGAACGGATGAGCTGGAAGCTTTTTGCTGAGAGGCAGTCCCAGACTCCGCGGAAGGCGCACTCTCTGGCCAAGCTGGCGAGCAAGTTGAACCAACCACAAGAGGCATGCCATGTGCCACCATTGTTGCACGAGGGCAAATACTGGCATACCGACGAGGAGAAGACCGAAGTCCTTATGAGGGTCCTCTTCCGAGACAACAACGACAGCAGGTCCAAGGTTGTACCTGACCATCCCCGGCCAAGGCCAAATGATGGAAGGCCAAAACGCATCATCTCCCAGGACTTGGATGACCAAGAATTGCGCCAGCTCATCGAACGTCTGCCCCGAAGAAAGGCCTGCGGACCTGACGACATCCCCAACGAAGCCATTCAATTGGGCGGCGATCCCCTCCGGTACCATCTGCTCCGATGCTTCCGGGCCTGCCTCAAGCTGGGCTACCATCCGGCCATGTTCAAAGACTCGATCCTGATCATGGCACGGAAATCCGGCAAAGCACCTGATCTCCCCAAAAGCTGGCGGCCCATTGCATTGCTGTCATGCATGGGCAAGCTGCTGGAGAAGATAGTGGCACTGAGGATAGTTGCCTCTCTCAGGGATCGCCCGATATCAAGTTTGAAAACCCAGTTTGGTGGCAGATCTACGACGGAAGCGTTACAGTTCTTGCTGGACAAGATCTATACCGCTTGGTCCGACTCTGATATTAAAGTTGTCACGTTACTCGTCCTAGACATGAGCGGTGCGTATGACAATATTATCAGGGCAGAAATGCTTCAGAGGCTGGTCGACGAAAGCATGCCAGACTGGATCATCCGCTTCAACAGATCGTTTCTCTCCCACCGCACCGCCTGCTTTCACATGCCTGGCTACAAGTCTGGCAGATTCGGCCTACGGACGGGTATTCCCCAGGGCTCACCGCTCTCGCCTATTCTGTTCCTCATCTTTGCGTCCCCTCTTCTGAGCGTGAGTACGAATAATGACTACGGCGTCAGAATCTACAGCTTTGCTTTCGTCGACGACACCTACTTGATCGCTGTATCCAAAAGTTACGAGCGCAACTGCAAGGCTCTGGCAACCATGCACCAGAGCCTCCAGGATGCCGCGAGGCCTCTCGGTATCAGGTTTGGACCTGAAAAGTACGATCTGATGCATTTCAAACAACCGAGAAGAGAGCATGGTGGGGACAGAGGCGTCATTCCTGAAATTGATGGATTTACAGAGGCACCCAAACCTAAGCTGACGGTCCTCGGCGTTGTTGTTGATTTCCAGTTGACCTGGACGGAGCACATAGCCAAGATTACCAACAGCGTCGATCGAGCCTTGGGGTATTTGTGTCAGATTTCTGGAAGCACTTGGGGTCCCAGCTTGGAACGAATGCGCCAGTTTTACCTGACCAAGATCCGGTCCATTATTACTTATGCTTGCGGGGCTTGGTTCATCAAGGGACGCCGAGACAAGGAACGCCGAGACGAGGCACCCCTTCGCTGGTGCTTGAAGAAGCCACAGCTCAAAAAGCTCGAGTCTTTGCAACACAAGTGTCTCCGAATGATCTCGGGCTGCTTCTCCATGACAAAAGGCCTGGTGCTTGAGAAGGAGCTGCACATCGAGAACATATGGACCGTGTTGCAAGCGCAGTCAAGTATCCAGCGAGCAAAGGTTTTCTCCAGAGGCTGGGCAAGGGGACACGACAATTCCAAGGGGAAGCCGGAAAAAAAGAAAGTGAACCCATACCTGCTGCTGGATTGGAATGCCGAGCAGTTGTTCGACGGCGCCAGGCAAAAATTTGTGGGAGCTTGCGAGACCAACGGTGACCCAGAAGGAGTCAAACGCTGGGACAACGAAAAGACACGCAACAAATGCGTTGCACGTTGGATCAAGAATATGGTGGCAACCGAGGACTGCAAACAACTATGGGCTAACCACGTTCGTAAGATGGAGGAAAAGAAAAGAGACCGGGGCCAGACTTGGAGCCTGCCAGCCGCCCTGAGCGAACCATGGGGCAAGGAGAGCTTCAAGTACTACCGTGGCTTGCTCCGACCGCAAAGCAGCATGCTGCTCCATTGCAGAACCGAGATCATCAGCCTCAACTTGTACCTCAACAAGATCAAAGTAAGTCTGCCCCCTCCTAGCTCTCCATGACTGGATGCTGACCCGACCTGACCTTGCAGCCCCATAAGTACGACTCCCCCCTTTGCCCGTGCGGGACCGGTCCGCACACACCATTTCACCTGTTTGTCCACTGCAGTGAACTCCGAGAGCCAAGGCGATTGTTGCAGAGTGCCGCCGGTACCACCAGCTACGCCGCGCTACTCACCCATGAAGCAGACATCGCGGCCGAATGGGCCATCAGTTACTTCGGCATCGAACAGTTCGACGATGTCCGCGAACGTGCTTCTCGATTCCCCCCTAGCCTGGACACTGCCTCACGACCTTGCGACTTTGACCTGGCTTCCATTGCCACCCTGTTCTCCCCTGGAGGGAGAACTGCACAGGCTCCTCTTCATCAAAGGCCAGCCAGGTCCGCCCCTCGAGAGACAGCGACCCCGGCCTCGCACCGAGCACTCCCATTCTCCCCTACACAAGCCCTTCCACTTCGTGGGTCAGCCAGCGCTACTCCTAGGGGTACACCGCTTCGAACCTCTCATGGAACATCGGCACTCTCCCCCGGAGGGAGAATTGCACAGGCCCCCCCGATGACGCCCCGGGCCTCGCATTCGCATATGGCATTCCAATTCTCCGGCAGTGAGGGAACTCCGCAAGCTCCTCCAGCCAAGGCTACTCCTAGGGGGACAACGCTTCGGACCTCTCATAGAACACCGGCACTCTCCCCCGGAGGGAGAATTACACAGACCCCTCCGACCAGGACTGTTCCAGGAGAGACGATGCCCCAGGCCTCTCATGGAACACCGGCATTGTCCCCCGGAGGGAGAATTACACAGGGCCCCCCGATGATGCCCCGGGCCTCGCATTCGCATATACCATTCCAATTCTCCGGCAGTGAGGGAACTCCGCAAGCTTCTCCAGCAAGGACTATTCCTAGAGGGAAAATGTCCCGGACCCCTCACGAAGCACTTGCACTCTCCTCTAGAGGAAGAACTGCCCAAGCCCCTCCTCGTCAAGGGTCAGTCAGGACTGCTCCTAGGGATACAGCGACCCCTACCTTGCCTAGTCCATTCGTATTTTCCGGCAGTGAGGAAGTTACGCAACCCTCCCGAAGAACGACTAGATCCTCCCCTACCCGGCCACCGCCTCATTCGAGGACTCAGACTTCTCCTGGAGAGAGTGTGACCCAAGCCCCTCCTCATCGAGGGCCAACTAGGACTACTCCTAGGGATACAGCGACCCCTACCTCGCCTAGTCTATTCGTATTTTCCGGCAGTGAGGAAGTTACGCAACCCTCTCGAAGAACGACTAGATCCTCCCCTACCCGGCCACCGCCTCATTCGAGGAATCAGACTTCTCCTGGAGAGAGTGTGGCCCAACCCTCTCATGGAACAATCTCATTCTTCCCTGGGAGGGCTACATAAACCTCCCCTAAAGCGACCAGGTTCTCCCCTAGAGGGAGAGCTACCCATCCACCGCCTCATTCGAGGGCTCAAACTTCTCCTAGAGAGAATATGGCCCAACCCTCTGACGGAACAACCTCACTCCTCCTTCAGGGACCTACACATACCTCCCATAGAACAACTAGGCCCTCTCCTACCCAATCACCACCTCAGCGGAGGGCCTAGATTTCTTTTGGAGATAATATGACCCGACCCTCTTATGGAATAACCTCTTTCTTCCCTGGAGGAAGAACGATTCCCCCTTGAGGGAATATTCCTGGCCACCCTTGAAGGGAGATATACCGGATTCGCTTCTCGGGTAGATCCCTAGCTTTCCCCTGGAGGGTTAGCTATTTGATTACCCACTTCCAGCGGAAGTGGGCATTTTTCTCCGTGTTCAAAGTTGATGTGTACGCCAATTGTGAGTAGCCCCCCGCCCCTTTTTCTTTCTGTTTTTCTGTTCTTTTGCAACCTGCAGTAAGCGTGCTAATTCACCCTATAAAGTAGTTTGGCAACCTGCTGAAATTCTGCATCCAAGCTGCCTCAACTAACGTACAACTCCCGTAAGCCCCATCCCTTCGATCCGTGGAACAAGCCGCTCACTGTGTAGGACAGGTTGACTCATCCCATCAGCCACAACCCAAACTTTCCACCTGTAAGCCCCATCCCTTCGATATCCGCCCAGTGTGCGGGACAGGTTGACTCACTCTAGCAGTCATGACCGAAACCTTCCTCCTCCCGTAAGCCTCGTCCCTCCGATAACCGCAAAACAAGTCGCTCACTGTGCAGGACAGGCTGAGTCACTCGTGTGACTCAACTTCTTGAAAACCTTAACCGCCCTCCTCGTAAGTTCCACTCCTTGATCACATGCAAAACAAGTCACTCAGGATGTGGTCAGGTTGACTCATGCCAGAAAGAAGCTCCGGCAACGTGTCCTCCACGACTCATCCTGTATGAAACCCTATCATTTTTGTAACCAGTAATCTGGAATCATTTTACTGAATGATTTAGCCACAGCGGCCTTCCCGATTTCATCCGTGGTCAGTAAGTTTTCTTAATGGGACATTTTTGAGCTGCATCTGATAAATTCTAGGTGGGCTTCCTCCAGTCGCCTCGCCTCTCGCAGCCGCTCGAGCAGCTCGAGCAGGCTTTGGACCCAGACTGTGTTGTAAGTAGCCCTTACTAATCCAAGTCATCTTGCTTATGGGTCGATGTAGGTTTCTTATGGCGCGGGCAAAGTGGGCTGCATCTGGCTCTGTGTCGATGAGGCTCTCGAGCCGGCCTAGCTCATCGCGTCGTACGAAGCGCTTAACTCTCTGGGGTACCATCAGGCGACCTGCTGCTGCCAGGAATGCTTCGGCGCCGAGAATTGCCAAGTGTATGTCTAAAGTATTATTTTATTTATATTATTGCTAATTCTCTTTTTAGTGATATAGTTGCGTACGCCGAGGTGTTGTTCATCAGCCGGCGTCGTTGTGTTGATATGCCTAAACAAGCTCAAGTCGATGTTTTCCAGAATGTGCTTTTCTTCTGGCTCTGAGAGGGGGCGAGGGAGACGGTGTCGGGTTAGTTATTACCTCTCTGACTTTGCATTTCAAGTATTTTTCTAACATCAACCTAGTTCCTATACCGTGTTGCGGCGACTATGTCGTACGACGGGCTGACCGCCATTGCTTGATTGACTGTGGTTCTTGGTAAGTAGCCATCATGCTTGATATGGGGATTGAAAGGACTAATGAGACTTGAGTAGGCATCGTGTTGAAAGACGTGTTGTTTAGGGATTGCAGTTGGTAAGGTGGGAAATGGCAATTCTCTCTTGTTTCTCGTACGGAGGTTAGAGCAGGCAAGTAATCACATACTCTCCATAATGCAAATTCCTAAAGCTAACCTCTTGTTCATAGTTAAATACCTATGTAGATAGGCAGTCTATGAGTCTTCGACTCCTGCAGGCTGCAGGTGGCCGAAAGGCTTAAAAAAGGCCACTGTGTTAGCATTGGGATATGATGCTATGATGTGTTGGAAATGTGTTCTTTATTATAGTTGAAGTCGGGATAACCGATGATGAAGATCGTGAGCAATGATACCCCATAGAATTAGTAATCTGCGGCCACATCTTCCTGTGACATGATATTCTCATTTTTTAGTAGTAGACGGCCCAGGGGATAGTTTGAGTCATAATCAACCAGAGAGTACAGTACAGAGTTTGAGGCCGGAGGCCGGCCAGCGGGGCTGCTGCCTGGCTTCCGTCACTATTGGACTACCCCGCACCATGATCTACCTACTAGAAAAGGACACTTCACTCCACACTTGGAGCATCCATCGACCAGCCTTGACTTCATTTATCGTATTTCTTCTCTTGAAACCAAGCTACTTCCCTTCCCACTCACAGGTTATCGAACCGGGACTTGGTGTCCTGCCGTCACCATGTCCTCCGATGCCAACCTCCTCGCCCTCCCTTACGAGGTGCGCGAGCAAGTCTTCCAGCACTACTTCAAGCTAGATCGTGGCTACTTCTACGACGGAGAGTCTGAGAAGCTTGTCACTGCTGATGGCCAACCCATCGATCTCTCGCTAGTATACACCTGTCACTCGATCGCAAACGATACGAAGCATATTCCCCTGAGCGTAAATACCATCACCTTTTCGACGGTATACCGGGAGGACTGGAGAGAACGGGCTAGCGGGCTTGCATATATCTTGAAGTGTCATCACCTACTCCAGGCGGATATGGTATACCACTTGCTCAGATTCGTGACTCCTGAGATGTATTCTCAGATTGGCCTCCAGTTCCCACAGAGCATGCCAAACATCAGGGAGGAGTTAACGACTGAGCTACAGTTTCATGAGGGGACCAATTGGCGGTATGAGAGGTTGTTCGAACACGTCTCAGAGATGAGACGCCGTCCGGCTGACGAGCATCGGGGCGTCCTGAACTACACCTGGCTTGACAAATTCCAGTGGAAATTGGGGCCAACCCATTCTTCAATCTTGGGCGCAACTGCCTACACTTTACGCCTCATCGCAGAAAAACACCCAGCCGAGTTTGCCGAACTGATCGACAAAGCACTTCCAGGCTGGACTGATTCACATTCTCCTGATGAGTTCTTCCATCTTACCTTTGATCCATGGGCCATTCCTTCTCTATCTGAGGTCGTCGAAACAGCGGACCAGTTACAAGCCTACCAACTCTGGGAGTCTTTGGACACGTGGCACCATCTTAGATATAACAAAAATACCGGAAACCGCTATCGACAGAAGCTCTACTTTTCGGCGGCGGCTGTCGCTATACGATTTCTTAACCAGCTGCCCGAAATCCGACGTCTCCAAATACGAAACATCGTAATCAACGAGGATCGGCTTGCCGTTGGATGGTCTGAGGGTCATATCCTTGGGTTGATACCGTTTTGCAGAGAAAACCCCAGACTCCGAGTTAAGCAGCGCGTCAATCTCTGGCGTAATCTCCTAATGAGAATGCATATACCTCGCCCAATCGACGCTATTCGCCTAACCGAACTTGGGCATAGCGGCGACAGCGACCAAAAAATCTATCTCTACTCCACTCATTCCGCTTTGGCTTCCTGGGCATTTCATGTCATGGAGGTCATGGATGAGGGCATGCCTGCTGGGACCTTTTCCTTTGTTCTAGAGGGGGATCCTGACCTGAATCTCTCGTCCGAGGTATTCGACACGCAAGTTCATCCAACCGTTGCCTGGCTGAAGGCATACGCCGAATGCTCTTCTCAGGGCCTTTTCCCACAGCCATATGAAGATATCTTTTATTTCTCGACGGCGGCCTATCTGAAAGCCATGGAATTCTTGATTAATGGAGCCTCCTTTCTCCATATCAACTTCAATGTTGGTCAACCCTGGGATTACAAGAAGCTGGCTGAGACGCACCAACACTTGCCATGGTCTGCATGGAAAGCTAAATATCGGCCCCTCCCCCAAACTTTCGACGTGTCTAGTCCTGCCCTGGATTGGATCAGCGTCAAGCTCGAGTTTCTTGAGAAGCAGAGGGAATCTGACTATCTCGAGTCATCACATATCTTTTGCAAGCGCGAGAAGAAGCGACTGAGAAACCTGCGACGCAGGTTGGCGCGCGCCGAGGAGGCCGAGGTCGAGGATGATGCCGAGGCAGGACAGACGATGCGGACCCTATTTGGGGATGTGTATAAGGCGCCGCCCTGTATGACCAGGTTTGAGAAAAAGATGTATCGGAAGGAGAGGCGTGCGCAAAAGGCGGCTGCGAGCGCATCGGATCAGACACAGGCAGACCCGACAGACATTGAAGACACGGAATCGACGATTTTTGGGGACTTTTTTGAGCCACGGACCGGTCTGTGGTGGTGGTAGGGAGATTGGATATGTGGGAAGTCTGGTAATAATGAGAAGGAAAACTTGGTGGGTATGTTATAGGAAAAGTTGAATTTTTACAAATTGATTATTGTTTTGGCTGTTCTCTTTCCAAAGCTCATGTCTCCTTTTGTATGTTTATCGGGCAACTTGTTTCCCTTCGTTGTCGTTGAACCCGGTCCTCTCGGCTCTCTGTCTCTGCTGGCCGCTTTGGTCCGCCAGTGTTCGACGTACCCCCTGCAGTGCTTGCAACAGCCTGTTCGTTTAAAGTCCTTGTTCTAAGAAACTCTGACTGTGCAAATAGTGTCTCCAAACAGGCCGCACCAGTTGGTCGTGGTCTCCTCTGTGCACCAACCTTTGAGCCCGAGAAGCGAAAAGAACAGGTCAAGAAATCACAAACAGGGTCTAGTCCTGAGTCAGTACGTGTACTACACATGTTAAACTTCTTACCTCTATGTATCCCGGCACGTTCTGATATCCGATACAGCGCAGACCTGTATTTGGAGTGAAAGTGGGCTCGCGATTGTTCTTGATCAGGAGCATCATTTCTCCATGGGTTCCCTTGCTTTCCATACGACCACGGTAGTCTGCCGAAGAGAACTCTGAAGAAGCTGACGCCCAACGCCCAAATGTCGGTCCTGCCGTCATACTCTGAGCTTTCATGCTCTGGTGAGTGAAACCCTACTGTGCCGTTGGTTCCCGGTCGGGAAACAATAGTGGTTCTACCTTGCGGAATACTCTCCATTGAGTCAATATCGAGAATGACGGCGTGGAGGCGACGAGGAGAGAACGGTGGGGAAGATGGAACCTCCTTGTGGCATTGGTTCAGTTGAAGGTTCTGGAGGCCAATATTGGTAGGCTTGATATCAGTGTGTACAAAGCGGTGTGCATGGAGAAACGCAAGGCCCTCAAGACAGTCACGTAGAATTATTTCGAGCTTGGTGCGACTAGCAAATACAGGTCAACACTAGTCAGAGGCACTGTAAGGGGTCTTCTTACTGGGTTCCCTGCGGTATCTTGTCAAAAGTGATTTCGACAAATGGCTCTAGAATCACGTGGAACTCGTCGATTCGAGTCCCTGGTACATGAATGGTTTCGATGACCCTCAGGATATTTGTCTGCTTTTCTGCATTGGCGAGCCTCGAGAGACTGTCCATCATGTCGAGTTTACGACGAATAGCCTGGACATTGTTGGCCCTAACCTCAATCGTCTTGATAGCCACCAATCGATCGCGTTGTGGATCCGTCGCAGGGCGAACACGACCAAACGAACCCATGCCAATCAAGCCCGTGACGGAATACCTTCCTATCGTTTGAGAGTTGAGCGTTGGTGTAGGAGTTGCAAGGAGAGCTTCCTTAGTCGGCTGGTCATCACCATGAAGAGCATTGACATATTCTTCAAGGCCGGCTTGGCCTTCGGGTCGATAGCAGTGCGGCGTGTACTCAAGAGTGTACCGGAGATCCTCAAAGGACACCGAGTTCTGTGCGTTGACGCAGCTTACATTGCTGCCGCGGGACGTCAAAGAATGGTTATTAACCATGGCTGAACTCCCAGACTCCAGAGCAACTCGGGCTAGACGTGTTTCAGTAGAGAAAGAGATGAAGGCGTGTCTACGAGCAACTTGGCTGCTCCGGCTTGTAGTGAGTAGTAAGTCGACATTTGCTCTCCCCAAGGCCAGATTCTTCTGGCTAAGACGTCCTACAGACCATCCTAAGCGCTGAAGGAGGGGCGGGATGTTTGGATCGAGGAAGAAGAAGCCGGTCCATATCCTGACGTCCTGCGAGAAGTGGTCGCTCGAGGCGCCAGATGAAGGCGACGACGAGCCATCGAACGATAATTTGAGCTGATGGTTCACGAGCCTATTAACTGCAGGATCGTAGACTTGTTCGTCGGAAAACCACATGTATCGAGAGAAGCGAGACCGAAGACCGTGCCCGTCATCGTCATCGTCATTGTCATGGTCGTCTTGTTCCTTGATAAAATCAACAACGTCGGAAAAGGCAAGTTTTGCAGCTGCATTTTCGGGACGTAACACAACAAGGGCGTTTCCTGCAGGGGCATTCGGGCCAAGAGGATCCCACTCTGTTGCATCGCTAGCTGGAGTGGCCATAGAAATGTACCTATGAGGCCTACACGCCCATTTAAGTGAAGCAGGTTGAGATGTTTTCACGGTTGGAGTTGAGAGAGATGTATGTGGTGGGGCTTGCAGCCTAAACAGGCCTAAAGAATTATCATGCCTACACAAAGGATGAGATGCAGGCTTAAAAAGAATAACTAGAAGTTTATAAAAATTGAGAAAAAACCTCTTTAGAACTTAGGTTTTTAGTAGAGTCCTTTTCTTCTAATTTTATATCATCCTAAGCTATCATTATTATATTTATTGCCAACATCCATGTTCTCAGCTAGGGTCCACAGTGTCGGCGCACGGGATTACCGGAGCGGAACAAGTTGAGCGCCGAGAGATTCACGTGACTTCGTGATGTTCCCCCCTTCCCGTGGCACTCGGGGAGAAGATGCTCACATCAAATGATTCTTCAGTCGCGCGTACAACCACCTTCATAGCCCCTAGCAATAACCATCCTCCATGTTTCGAAGTATAGCAGCATATTCAGACATTCCAGCCGTCTTGCTGCCAGGGACTTGATCGTCGCCGACAATGGCGACACCGCCGCCAACGTTATCGACACCCCGTCTCAGCTACCCATGGACATTCTCATTAGCCAAGGCTCTTGAGAATAGCGTCGGCGTATGTCATGACCGTCATCGCCCCGACTCATCCTGCTGACAGTATCAACAGACGCTCCCGTGCCCTGTAGCGACCCAAGGGGCTGACCTTGTCCCGCCACCGGAAACTCCAGCCCTGCGATACCCTCCCCCAGATCCCGCCTTCGTCGAAACCCTCACCGAGCGACTCGAAAAACTCGCCTGGCGACAAAGAATACGCATCAACATATACGGTGTAGACTTTGCAGAGGAATGGCCAATCTCAAGGACACCCCGGCTCCTGGCAAAGGAGGCCGCGGCCCGACGGATCGCGTTCTTGGAAAAGGATCTGCATCTCGACTCCAGCTCTACCTCTGAGTCTGAGGGTGAGAATGAGAGGAGGATACTGCGATTGAAGAAGATGCTGCGGCGATCCCGAAAACAAACTCGACCACGTGGTGCTCAACTCCCTTCGCCCCAGTCGACAACGGAAGAAGAGGCAGTTGAGCAGCCTCGTGCGTCAAAGCCGTCTCTTAAGCGCAAAGGGTCTTCAGCACCGTTCGAACCGACGAAAATCGCGAGGACATCGAAGAAACTGCCCGCCGTTTCCAGGGTCAATCTGTCATCGGTGGGGGGCGGTGCGGAGGCTCTGACGTCGGAGTACGAGGATGGATAGACTGAACGTCGCAAGAGACGTCATGCCGGTTTGCCAGAATTGTTGTCGATGCTGTGAGCACATGGGGTTTCGCTTAGACGAGCTGAACTTGGGTAGACACTACGATTAGGTGATTAGCTACACCTGTAATACACTTGTGTATTTCGCTGCTATCAAAAACATTCACGACAAGGTCTCTAAATGCCAGTTGCGGGAGCGCCGCTTTTAAACTGGTCTTGTCTCATGCTTGTAGGACATTGGGATATATGGGGATACACGAGGTTGAGTAAAGCAACTGGTCACCAGCACTTGAGTAATCTATCGACGCATACCCTAGCCGATCAACAACTCTGCAGGCTCTAATGAACTCAGCCAAGACTTAATAGTGTGCTGTCCCTGAACAGAACTCCTTTGACTGTGCCTCACACCATGGGATGGCCAGGCTCTATTTTTCTCCAAGGCGATATCCTTGGACCAGCCCGCGTAGAGCTCGGTATAGGCTCCGAAGACTTACGGGTAGCTCATCATTGGTATCTCTACTAATCGGACCCTGTTAGGAGGAATGCCGACAACTTGTAACGGAGGCAGCCTTACCACGAGTACTTTACGCATCACACTTCCGTCTCGCTAGATTTCTAACCTGAGATACCCAAGGTTAGAGGCCTATTCTATCAGATCCATTGCCTTCATTACTTTAAGTCAACTAAGGAGGACAAACCATCCTAGCAACGCCATCACCCTTGAGTCTCTTTGAGAAGTGTCGCGCAAGATAAAATTTTCCAGCCCTGGATTATTCGTAAATTGGTGTGGTGTTCGGTTAGTTATCGCCGTAAGATGGAATGCCGCCCGGGGGAGATTATAAATGAGCTCCAAGGGAGCCGGGATATGTAGTGTGGACCACTGGAGGCGACATGGAGGCAATCTTTCAGAGAATGTGAAGCAATGATCTTGTCGGTCGGTTATCCCGGTCGGTGTGAAGCAACAGGCTGGTGAAGAGAAATTACCCTAGACAGTTGATCCAGATCTGCAGTTCGTGGTCCTATGGTCTGAGAAGAGTAAACTAATAGAAAGCAAGAAAAGTTTCAACATTGAACTCAACTTGCTTGGAATGTTCCAGATCCAACAAGTCGTTTGCATGCACCAGTATTGTTAGTCAAGGTATTGAGTCGATCCTCGCGGGACATGAAATCACTGGCAGCCTTTGCAAAGCTTGCTAGGTAGGTTAAGTTAAGCTCAAGAAACTCAAGACGGCCCTGATACGATGTCTTATTGTTCTTGATTATTAAAAAGGCCGCATCAGCTTCTGCTTGCGTCTGCCAGTGATGTAGACAGTGATGTTTCTCTAATAGGACTAGCTCGGAAGAATAAATGGACTGTGTTACTGAATTGGGACTGGTACTGTGTACGAAGATAGCTAGCTCGTGCGCCTTATAGTTAGTCAAGTATTAATAGACTACGTTTAGATCGGTTTCTCTAATAGAAGACGTGAATCAGTTAGTAGCGCACGCCAACGTAACCGCCAGTGACCATGAAGACTTAACATTTAATCAGTGTCGAGTTATTTAAAGACTGAGAATCTTTTATAGCTCTTCTCTTTGGTCATCAAGGTTCCTGGTCAAAATGAGAGCTAGGATTTTGAAGGACCGGTTAAGAGCAGGAGACAGCATGGCGGAGAACAAGATTCTAGAGCAGAGACTTGGACGCGACTTGAAGAATTGTAAATAGCTTGGAATAGTATTGTCAAGTTTGGGTTTGAAACCTTTTATTATGTATTATAGTCTGGACTAAAGTGGCGATATTCCGTGAGCATGACGAAGCCGGATGATCTTGACCCTCGCAACACAGCTCTCTCCTTTCCACTTTAAGAGGAAAGATCCATTAATCTGTACTTAATTCTATTATGACCTGGATGAGCTCAAGCGTCATCTCCGATGCACGGTCTGTCTTGAACTGGTGGTTGCAAACCTCGGTGGCTTATGCAGAGTAGACAAAGTATCGACAATTATCTCCAAATGCCAGCCAGTAGACATGCATTAGTGCGACGCATGTCTTTAACGGGCCGGCTCCCTGCTGATTAGGCAAAACCGATAGGGCTGTACAGTACTGTTAGCGCAAATGAAGGAGTCATATCTAGAATCCCACGAGTTGGCAAAGGCCTCCGCAGCGTTCACAATCGGGGGG